>CM068369.1:180912516-180980016 GCA_034769895.1 Magicicada septendecula | reverse complement strand
CAATACATCGTTCCATTAATACCGATGTATTCGTTGCGTAAACAGCACATGGTTAAAACAGGTATTTAGCAGTGTTTGTAACAATTAACCACACACGTATTTAATAAAATTATTTGGTCAGAATTTCAAACCTATTTTGTGATTTCAATTTTTACAATTATTTTATACAATTATTTAGTCAGTTTTTGGTTACTTTCTAGTCTTTTTTAAATAAGTAGGTATAAAGGATAGAAATGATTCTTTATACGTAATTCTTGAAAATTGTAAACTATTCCAGGGACGCACAAATATAACGTTTCTCACCTTCTTCTATACAAAAACTGTTATGTGATTTAAATCTCCTACGTCCATGCCCTCTTTTTCCACAGAATCACAGCAAACGAAAACACTAACCATTACTTCCAACTAAGCAATGATTTATTTCTCTCACTTATTCACGTTTATTTCTCTAGTGAGAACACGTATGCTAGAGTATCACAGCCTAGCTAAGAAGTCTCCAATACAATACATCCTTTTGTAAAGAGACGTTTGGTTACTGCTAGAACACGTTTCAGCTAAAAAAAATATATTGAGGTTATATTACGAAAACAGGTGTCGAACCAGTATGGCATAGTTTAAGTGGATAGGCCAAACTTGGATGACATAGACGGATCAAAATGTTAAGAATACATCGACAGTGTTTGAATACATGCATTAGAAACACACTTCTCCTTACCCATTTTCCTTTCTTCTTTTCTTCTGTCTTGTTCCCACATTCCCCTCTCCTCCTCACTCTTTTGTTTTACCTATTCTTCTTTTCTCTTCTCTTCTCTTCCACCTCTTCACCTCGTTATCTTATCTTCTATTTCGGAGTGTACAATCACGTGTTTTATCTCAAAAAATTAATTAATTTATGAAAATTTGAATGCCTTTGTTAGCTGTTCATTCATTCATTTTGTGAGTAACAGTTAGTGTTATCCAGTTCTGAACGTCGACTATCATATATCCCTTCAACATCGATGTCAATCTCTTCTAAGGTTCTAGAAGTGGACAGAAGAAAATGTGCTGGCAAAAAAAATTATAATTTTATTTCTGCCGTTTTCATTCTTACTCTTTCTTTGCTGCCTATTACGATTAAAAATACCCGAAATATTCCTTACCGTAGTTTCTTGTTTTAATTGACATACGTTTTAAGAAAAAAATACAAACTCACTCATGGATAAAAGAAACCGTATAACTTTTAGTTGTAAACTGAACTAACTTGTTAAAAAGTTTTACCATTGTTGATTAAAATCTGTAACAACTCTAAAAATCGTGCAACTTAAAACTTTTTTCTGTTTCTTAACTGTAATAAACAAGCGAGGTTTAGCGTACCAGTAACGCTAGTGGATTGCTTACAGTCAATTTTCAAATACATTTAAGTCTTCTAATGACGATTTTGTAGTCGTTTTATGTTAATTAAGTGTCGGAATCTATGCCACAAGATATATCGATGTAGTCAACATCGTTATTCTACCGTTACGTGAAAACAGGTAGCCCTGTAGTTAACCACAAAACAAATTACTGCTGTAACCTGCTTCAGTCTTGCCAAAGACATTACACGATAGTACATAATGCGTTAAGTAATTGTAAACTAGACGTTATAATTAATGCGACGTAGTAAAAACAACGTAAGGAATAACACTCCGCCTACGTGTGTATAAAACTATGTGAAATAATGCCTATTATTAAATTGATGTGAAATAATGCCTATTATTAAATTGATGTCAAATAATGAAAGAATAAACTGTAAAAATTATTATCACTGTGTGCATTTCATCAGTTTGCGATAAAAATTGATCCAGTTGTTTACGATTGACTCCTGTAGGTCGTAAACAAAATTTTAAGTTTAAAAATACTGTTACATGAACGAACACTGTAGTTTGCCACAACATTCAATTCTGGAAACTCAAATAGACACAGAGGCAATGGACCTGTCGCAAAACTTTATTCGATATGATTCTATAGACTAAATTTATCAAGTGTCTTTACACATACATTGCAAAGTATTCACGGGACACAATACTTGTGTTATAAATGAACAGTTTCATCAAATGTCACAAATCATTGTTACCAGCAAAAAATCGCTAAATACTGTATTACGTCTATCATCACCAAGTGTTCATCTCAACACGGAACTGCCAGCGAATGAAGAGTCTTGCGGTATAGACCTACCTAACAAGAAGCTTCCAAATTCTAATGCTTACTTACCTACAGTCATAATCACGTATCGTTTGAATCAGTTTCAGTCATCACAATGGACGAAAATTCATTTTGGTTCCACAGTTTTGTTGTCTTCGAATAACCGTTGGTATTTGTATTATGAGGTGTACAACTTTGTACAACTTTAAGTTCTCAACACTTAGGCCAACGACAGGAAAGACGTTGAAAGTGATTCTATAATTATACAATTTTCCGGGTTGTTAGGCCGTTGTCTATGTTTTTCACCAGACGTTTCTTCCATACCGATGACGTGCATCTTCAGTGGCGCAGGAACACAGATCACAACACCCGCGCCACTGAAGATGTACGTCATCGGTATGGAAGAAACGTCTGGTGAAAAAAATGAACAACTGAAACCACGGCAGGAAAACTAATAATGTAAACACCGGCCGTCAAAGCTTACGCTCATTCATCAATTCTAATATATAATTGTTTTTCTTTCTATTACTTTCTATTTCCTTTTTTTCCTGTTGCGTTTAGTGTTTATTAGATCAAAAATTGATTGCAAATGTATGTGGAGATGGCCAAAGACAAAACAAAATTAATTACAATGTTACGTAAACCGTCCAGATAGAAACTTACAGCAACTACTAAATTAATTACAGTTGTAACAAAACAAAATGTTGTAAAAAGAATTATAAATATATGCATGAAACCCTATCCAGAGAGGGAACAAGAAATCCTAATCAATAGACAATTAAAAGAAAATACGAAGTTTTGAAAAATCAGAGAGGAGCCAAATATAACTAAACAACAACAACCTTTGGCTTATTTAATATCATCAAGACCCAGCTAGTATTTACCCAGTAGAATAGGGCAGTAAACAAACCAAAATTTAAATAAATAAACCTAGTAGGCCTAAATAACTTGCCATGAGTAACCCAACCAAACCCGATAAAGAGTACAAGTTCATAAAATAACATTGTATTAACTGCTATAAATTGTATTTATTTTATTAATTCTATTATAAAAATTGTATTAAACAAAATTGTATATAATCAAGGAAAGAAAAAGGGACACAACCCCTTACAGTGATATAAGTGACATAATAATAATAGTGACACAAACTACAGTTAAACAGTGTGCTATTTATTTTTTATAAAAAGTGTTTTGTTATTATTAACAGCAAGTAAAAATGGTTTATCATACAGACAATAGTTTAACAGTATGAATAAATTAAAACTGTCAAAACAAGTATTATTATTTAGAGTTGTGTTATATATTATAAGAGTTCATGTTATTAGTTAATTAATTTAAATATATTTATCTCATGGAGTCAAGGTATAACTTACAATCAACCATTATAAATTGTTCCATCATATATCAGAGAAATTCACTAAGTACTAAGGTTTTACAGTTACAACTTGAGTCATGTTTAGTACCAAATTGTTTGTAATTGTATAATTAATAATCATATAAACATTGTATGTATCATTAGGATATAATAATAAAATTATATGTTAAAGGTAATTTGTAAAATGTAAAGTAGTTGAGTCGTTGATCATATAACACTTAACCTGTACATAAGTGGCCAATCAAAATTTAAGAAGTTTTGATCAGTTCGGTGACTAAAAAAGAAGAAGTGACACTTTATTGTTAATTGTGATAGAGAACAGTTTAATAGTGCTTGCCGAGAGGTATTTAAAATGAAAACTTAAACTCATAAACCGTTTGGTGAAAGAAAATTTATAGGACGACCACTGAAGATAAACAATTCCTTAACTACAATCCTCTAACTAACCAGGAACACACACCATAAAGAAAATATCAAGAAAAAACAAGGAGACGTTCAGCGAACATCGCCTAGAAGTGTAATGTATTATTCGACTTTATAACTGACAATATTATTTATTCAAAACGAACAACCACTAGACAAAACTATAAATTCACACTACCACTAATCACTAGTGAACATTTTAATAAGTGAAAAGCAAATTATATATATAAGAATCAGTGGTTACAAGGAACACATTTATTTGACACATTAGTAAACTTCAGTTGTTATCTGACACGGACGAAGGCACCCATGATGATGACGTCACTCTAACCAGCATGCTTGGTACGAGGTGTACTGAATAACATCAGACATTGTATGTTTTCTTAATAATTTTTGTAACTCTCTTTTTAGATTATAAGTACTAGAAGGATTTGTAAATCTACTCTATATTGTTATTTATCATGTAATGGAACTTTTCGTAGCAGCCACAAGAATTCCCACGAAATATATTAAACCTATTTTATTATTCACTCCTGAGATAACTATCGATTGGTACTAACGTGTGTGTCGAATGAAAATTTCTATCAATTTGAACTCCAATTATAAAAATTAAACGATAATGTTAATAAATCATATCCATGCGTTATTATTTCATGAACATAAGATATTATCAACATTTATTTTATAATTACCAAGACTAAGAAGACGTCGGGGAGTCATTGGAATTACACAAACTACAAAACCAAGATTAACCTCAAAGAATAGGGTTAAGCCTAATATCGAAGGTGAATCTTGAGAATTGTTTGGGACGACTCGACCGCTATTTTTGAATTAATTTTGAATTTTTAACTGCTGAATTGGAATAATAATAATTCTGATTATTAAACCAAGGCAGAATAATTCATTTCTTAAACTTATATATTAAATCACGTTACAAAACACGCAACATAAATAATTCACAATCAACTGATACACTATTTACAACTTATTATTAAAACTTAACATTTACAAAAATTAACACGGGCAATTTATTATAACACGGGCAAATTACTATAATACAATGGATTCACGAGTCTTACTATACAGTGTTACGTAAACCATCCAGATAGAAACTTACAGCAACTACTAAATTAATTACAGTGTTACGTAAACCGTCCAGATAGAAACTTACAGCAACTACTAAATTAATTACAGTGTTACGTAAACCGTCCAGATAGAAACTTACAGCAACTACTAAATTAATTACAGTGTTACGTAAACCGTCCAGATAGAAACTTACAGCAACTACTAAATTAATTACAGTGTTACGTAAACCGTCCAGATAGAAACTTACAGCAACTACTAAATTAATTACAGTGTTACGTAAACCTTCCAGATAGAAACTTACAGAAACTACTAAATTAATTACAGTGTTACGTAAACCGTCCAGATAGAAACTTACAGCAACTACTAAATTAATTACAATGTTACGTAAACCGTCCAGATAGAAACTTACAGCAACTACTAAATTAATTACAATATTACGTAAACCGTCCAGATAGAAACTTACAGCAACTACTAAAAGAACGCCGCGATTAATAGAAATAGCCAAGTTATATTACGGAGATTACTAGGAAATACAAGGAATGATAGGTTACCAAAAATAGTGTAAAAGAAACATTCAGTTTTACGACATTAGTACTTGGATTGCTAAAAGGAGAATATTATGGAATCAACAGATTTCGATGGAATGATTCAAGAAAATATATTGGTGTAACTTAGTTTGGAGAACTGGAGACATGTAACTGAAGGGAGGTCGAAGTAAGAGGTGACGCGACAGCATGTAGTACGAAGAAGATCCTAACGAGGAAGAAGTAGAAAAAAATCTAATGCATAAAATGTACCTTATAAAATACAATGATTACTGATGTAAATCGTGGCGAATGTTTCCAGTAACTCTATCCATTTGCTCACTCTGATAAATATTTATCAGTAAGGAAGACAAGCAAAGGGTTTTTATAAGAAAAGTCTAATCGTACACAGATAGTAGTGATTCGCTTCAGTAAGTGTAAATAAATGTGCATAAATATAAATGAAAATGAATCCATCAAGACCAGTCGTGCTCTGTACAAAGAAATTCTAATAACAAGATGTACATGACATTCATGTTTTACTTCGTAATTGGAATACGCTCTGCACTGCACTTGATTGCATACACTGACGGCAAAATTATTTTAATAAAATAAATTTATCCGTATTAAAGGTTCTGTTCTTGATTAAGCCTCTTCTTTCCTATTCACAGATAAAATATATGTACATACAATTTTACAAGTTGAGTCAGAGCGAAATATCAGTTCTAGTGATAAATTGAAATCTATTTTCCACGAAAATATACATTTTATTGAAATATTTGCCTCATATTTATATTTTAACTGTAAATGTATGAACCAAGTCATAAAAGCTGGAATTGTTTAATTTATTTTTCTAGCGTTTGGGTTTCATTAGAAAGCTACATTCGCAAAATGAAAGTCGTCGTAAAACATGAGTTTTTACCATCTATTTTCCGACAATATAGTCAATTACCTCTCTTTCTTCAGAGCAGTCTGTGATGACTCTTTCACACATGTGTTAGGTCTTTGTCTTAATTCCTAATGAAGAATTATTTTGTTGTTAATTCGCATTATCGTGAAGACTATATTCTTCGGTACAAGGCTATTAATAATGTTTCTTCAGCGTAAATTCCCGTAATAAGTATTTACTTACTTATGCGCTGCAGCCGTCTGCATCTCGACAGAAGAGCCATATCCTACCTCACTGATACACTCTCCAAGTATCCAGGTACAACAAACCAGGCCGCCCCCGTAGTCTTTTCCCCACACCTTGTTCTCAAAAACGATTTGCAGAAAGATCGTGTCTAGTGCCTATAGCGTTCAACAAACCCTTTTCTCCACATCGGTCTCGGCTACTTGCGACCAAATGACGTTTTTACCTGTTCTTACACGGTCAATTTCGCTCCGCACTTTCACTTGGTCGCAAATGAACGAACCCATGGCAGCTAGTAAAAACGTTCGCGTTCCAAAATTCGACTTATGGGTGATTATAAGTTTTGTTGTGCGGTAGATTGACATGTGATATCCTCTTAGCTGCAAGTGGAAGGTGCATAAACGGCTTGTTAAAGGGCCAAGCGTTGCAATGTAATGCTTCGATGTTTGTGATACGCGTGATGTTTTTAGCAACCCGCAAATCGATAGGCGGCCGAGAGGCGGCCGAAAGGCGGCCTCAGTGAAGCGAGTGCTGAGGTCTGTCACATGTGGGTTCAGTAAGTCAAGAGTATATATGCAAAAATATGCACAGTGAAAGTTGATTGGTTGTAACAGTAGGTGTACATAAATACTGGAAATAGCCGTACGCATTATCATTCCAGCGTGAACCTTTATCTCTTCCCACGTCTTTGATAGACTGTCTGTAGCAGCTGATAGACGATGTTTTCGATCGCAGTTGGCCGGGTCGAAGTGACCGGGTTCAAATTTTCACCTCTGTCGCAACGGGTCGCGACTGACCGCGGTCCCTCCTCACTTCGTCGTACTCCTTCTTTCCATTTAACTTGTTATGGTGAATCTTCTCCAAACCAGATTTCCGCAGTTTCAAGTGTTCTTTTCTCCTGTACACCCAAGTTCAAGATTTACATCATCACACTCCAAACAAAGATAATAATATAAGAGGACCTAGACTCTCTACCAATGTGATTATTGTGCAGCAAGGTCCTTTTATTCTGAAACACTTGTCTACCATGGCTATTCTTCTTTTAGTCATTTATTATTAGCAATAATCACACTGGCCAGGTAACAGAACTAACTAACATTTTCCAGACTCCTCATTATTGTTGAATATGTTAATACAATTGCTCCAACGAGATTACACTCGTTAACAAAAATAGCAGTTGAAAACGGAATACGGCAGGAAAACAAGACATTACTAAAGCTTTTGTCACCAGTCTATAAACGCCTTAAGTAACCATCAGCTCTCAGACAACATCCACTTGGTAAGAAATAGCTGGTACAAAGTTTTCGTACTATCCTACAAAACGTTCTCTAGACATCTTCAAGTCTACAGATGCCTAAGAAAGAAGTCTCCAGGAGCTGTTTCCAGACAAGTATGTTCTTAGGTAGTTTCACCGCCATACACTTCCTTAAGGCGTGTACCAAGTTCAATAGTTGTTACATATTTTTTTCTCTAAGAGTGATGTAAGAGACGTAGGTGTTCCAATAAAAACAATGGATTCTAGAACAAAGCGGTAACATAAGGAAAATTCTTTCCCTCTTGTAACCAGAAGAAAGGAAACACAGCTTGTTCCGGACAAGAGCTCAGTAAAACCTATTAACAATTTAGGTTTAAAACATTTTTATTAGTCAGATATTAATTTAATCTGACAACTTTAAAACTCAATCACTTGAGACCCCCAAAAAATGTTTTGATTGTTTCTCTGTTCACTTCCATCTGTGGTATCTAAAAATAATCGTGAATGGAGCGAGACACAAATTGTTTGTGTCAAGTTTATGTTTAACACCTTTGTACGGTCAATTGTCGTTAAACCCAAAATCTTTCACAAAAAATGTTTGGATATCCTGCTTGTGCATTGCTAGAGAGCAACAAATTTTCTGAAGTATCCAGCTCTTCAAATCTATGTCATAAGCGCACCCCTTGAGTGCTAATTTTCAAAAAAGATGACTTCAATAGTAATATACGCTAGCACACACTACATGTATTCTTATGTTATAGGCCTATATCTCGCTAAGTGCTCTGTTTGGTGTGTGTGTGGGGGGGGGCGAATGCGTGAATAGGCACGTGTATTGTAGCTGTATACACTGTACATTATAAAATAAATTATCTCAACATAGTTGTTAAAATTATCTCACATAAATCATTTCAAAGTATTGTGGAATGACGAACAGTTGTGCATTATGTGAACAGAGGGAGTGCTTTGTAATTTGGCAGCTAACGTTTATTAACGGAATCTGAAAGACCTGAGAGCGTTAAGTAACCTAACCTACGTGGAAAACAAGATTCTCAAACCACTTTATCAGCTCTACTTCATTATAAGTAATCAATTGTTTCGAGACTGTTTATTAAGTGTAGCAGTGTTTCACACTCACTTTGCCCATACATGCTTCACTTAACATTCGTGTGCAGTAACGAACTAGCTAACTATTTTCTCTTCCGATTCTTACAATATCTCTCTCTCTCTCTCTCTCTCTCTCTCTCTCTCTCTCTCTCTCTCTCTCTCTCTCTCTCTCTCTCTCTCGCTGTATATACACTTACTTATTTATTTTATCTTTCTATCATGTTATCAATAACTAAATATCTATCAGTTTTTACGTTTCACTTTCTTCTTCTTCTTCTATGGATGTTGTCCTCAGAAATCACATTGGCGAATTGTTGTCAGTTTTCGGCAGTTTTTATTACTAAGCCTTCGCCATTTCAATTGGACGACGTTCGAACATTATTTTATTTTATGATCAACTAAACGCTATGCAACTCACCGTCTGTGGCTTAAGTAAATGTCTTTATACAATTGACATGTTTCGGGACACTTGTTCCATCCTCAGAATATTTAAAAAAGTCTCTTCATACCATCATACGATGGCACAGTCGTCAATATATTAAAAATATTAAAATCCACATAACACAAAACACAATTACACTACACAAAGTACGCACACAACAATTTTCGGTGTACACCGCACGGTAACCGACAGCGCACACAGTTACCGTTACGAAAATTGTTGTGTGCGTACTTTGTGTAGTGTAATTGTGTTTTGTGTTATGTGGATTTTAATATTTTTAATATATTGACGACTGTGCCCATCGTATGATGGTATGAAGAGACTTTTTTAAATATTCTGAGCATGGTACAAGTGTCCCGAAACATGTCAATTGTATAAAGACATTTACTTAAGCCACAGACGGTGAGTTGCATAGCGTTTAGTTGATTATAAAATACGTGGCTTGGACTATAAGCGGATTTATTCCATTAACATTATTTTATGAGTCTCTACCTCAGTACTGGGGTGAAACACTTTTGACACTGAAGATGGCCTCTGATGATGGGGCCGAAACGTCTGTCACAAACAGTAACAGTCGACCACGGCCTAACAGCCCAGCTACGAATAATAATAATAATTTTAACAATGTTGACGTCGGCTGTGAACATTATTTTATTTTGTACTACGTGTTCAAATTAAGATGATTTCTTAGTTTTTATAACATGAAGCAACTATTAATCTTTAGTCACTCTTCGCGTAACTTTCTCGTTTGCCTTGTGGACTGTCCCCCATCGCCAATTCTATATTCTTATTTTTTTTAACACAGATGACGTATCAGTCTGTTGCCATTACTATCTTGATGGTGATGAAGGTGGGACGGGTCCATTTAACCTAATTGCTGGTAGAACAAGTTATTATAAGAATTAATAAAAATTCATTTTGTGTTCTCTACTAACGAAGTAACGAAATTTGTAAAAGTTATGGCTAATTATGGAATGAAAAAAACAGTGTCTCTTGCATACTACTTCTCTGTGACAGTTTTGGGACCCAAGGTGATTATAATCCAAGGTTTTTATTTAGCCTGTTGGTCAAAATAATTATCCCCATGGGGAATGCTTTATACTCTAATTTTTTTTTCTCTCCATATTTTCTACAACATCTTCATCGATTCTATATACGTTTTACCGAAAAATAAAAATGGCTTTTGTCACACTACTCTTGTCAATACAGGTACACGTATAAAACCTTCCGGCTACTGCGGACAGGTAACCGGTAATGGAAATAGATCGAAGTTTACATACGACGTGCACCTTGAAATCTGCAAAGCGACTAATATAACCCCACATTTGTTAGAGATACCAATCTTCTTCTTCTTCTTCTTCTTCTTCTTCTTCTTCTTCTTCTTCTTCTTCTTCTAGCCACTCGACTGCCTCTCAGCGTCAGTTGAGCCACCGTTCATCGTCTCCATCTATTCCTGTCTGTGCCCATAGCCTTCATTTCCTGTGTAAACTCTTTCTTCGCACGACCCTGTTCCGATCTCACAGTATATGACCTGATATGTCATCCTTGGCCTACCTCTTGGTCTCTGACCCTCCGGCTGTACTTCAAGGCACTGTTTTTTTTCTTCATCTGCCTTGCTCGCATGTCCCAACCACTTCAATTACAGCACCTCCAACAAATCAATCACAGGCTTTATTCCCAAATTTCGTCTGATCGTCTCATTTATAATGCGATCTCCCCTTGTTTTGCCCATTATTCGCCTGGAAAACCTCATCTCTGCTAATGTTGTTCCACTTGTCTGTCAAGGTAGTAGCTTTCTGCTGCATACATTATTGTTTTAGGTACACAGATTTATATATCTATAGTTTTGCTTTTTTACCTACTGCCCTTTTTCCTATATGTGTGTTGTTTATTGTATAATATAGTTTGCTTTCCCCATGCTATTTAATATTCCCTGATCCATTTAACTCATCTTTGACTGACTTATGATAAAAAAATATAGTACGTATTCTATAAAGAAAATGACAAATAATCACACATCTGCACACATCATGTGCGACAGCTGAAGAGCTTTGAGACTCAAGCTGACCCAAGTTGACCCTGTTGTCAGTGTCGAAGGCTGTAATAATACATTACATTTAGAATCCCTAAACAGTGAAAGGTAATTGAAAATATCATACACCGGGCGGGCTGTTGGGCCGTGGGGTCGATTCCTTACTAAGTTTCTGTGGCTAAACGTTTCGGCCACACCTCCGGACGTCATACTCATTAGAAAAACGTTCTTAAAGGTAATAGGCCGAACGTGCCTCACTACTGCGGCAAAAGCAATGAATAAACACCGAAACCGAGGTTCCATATATAATTTCTATGGTGGTCTACGTAAGCCGAAACAATCATGTGGACGAAACGTCTGGCGACAGACATTTCGTAATAGTTAGAGAAGCGTAACTAAAGATGTTTCAACGATAATGACCGACCAGACTTGTACAAGAAGACGAAACGAAATAGTGGGATCTGTGGTTTCTCATGGGTTCTCAGTAAAAATATCCTAGGGTAGTAGGCAAAAAGCATGACAGCGTTTAGAACAAGAACTTTTATTCTAATGAAGGTTACCAAGCACTTTGATATTCAAAGGAAACTTTTACAGCTATATATTTCATTACTAAAAATATATTTATTTGAGTAAATTTTTTATGAAATCTAATAGTTTTAAATAATACTCCTTAACTTTCGCGGTTTTTCATTTTTATGAACAGCAGTCTTTTCGGAAAACGTCGCATCTAGACGAAACGTTAAACTTTAACTAAAATAAAACTTCTGCTAAGGCCCAAAACACTGTTGTTTTTAATTAATTCTTGACTTGTAAATTATGCTCTCTATCCCAGAAACGGAATCCTATAAAGTTAGAAAAAAAAAAACGAGATAAACGTTAAACCAAATCAAAGTCAAAAGACTACACAGATGTCGCATGCGATTTCGGAAGGATTCGGGACAACTATGTTTGACATTCGAGTCACGCGGTCCTCATTCCCTCTAGCAACCGCGGCGCTCAGTTGGAAAACCCAAATCATACTGTTTCACAAAATCTCTGTAACTTTCTGTTGAACGGCAAGAAATAAAAATGCATCTTGATGCATCACAATTTTACCACCTACTAAATTTCATCATATGTACTGTAACATAACGCACAAATTCAATGTAATTTAATTTGGGTAGCCCCACGCTTTTGGAGCGCCAAATTATATAACAACACAAGTTGAGTTCATGGGTGTAATCGTAATAAGAAGATGATGCGTTATAAAAGTTTTTTTAGTAATTTTCATTATTTATTTTTTTATTAAACAAAATTCTTTCATTTCGAACAACAAAATAATACTCATTATTATTCGTTTGTATGAACCATTCGCACATGACTTATGGCTAACAAATTATATATAACATGGTATGCATAAATCTTATCATCTAATCTTAATTAATTAAATATTTTGCTCTCGGCTTACTCATTGTGTGGTTATCTTTGCGAGTTCATTTTATTTTCTGTAATTCTGAATTTACTGTTATTTTAATTTATTTAATCTTATTCGACTTTCATTCTTTACTATTGCATATGCATTTTACTTTATCAAACAAAGACTTTATCAATTACTCTCATTTATTTTTATTTAAAATCATATCAAACAAAGACTTTATCAATTACTCGCCTTTACTTTAATTTAAAAACATATCAAACAAACACTTTATCAATACTTTAATTTATTTTAATTTAAACTCAAATATTTCTCTCTTAGCATTTATGTTTGATTCAACTACTAATTCCTATATAAGAGTTATTATTCTACATTACAATCTGCTTTTGCATTTATGTACATTTCTTTATGATTGATTAGCTGTTCGAATATTTTTCATTCTATGTTAATTAGAGTCTTTAAATTGTCTGTAATTAACAAAAATGGTTTTTCATCACCTCATTTGATGCGATACTATCAGTGTGTCCTCCTCGGGTCCTCGATCTGTGTCCTTCTTGTTCTTCTGGTCCTCTGGTCCTCTTCCAGGATTCCACTGCTAGTGCTGTTTCCTAGTTGTCTCGTATCATCTCATGGATCGTACGTGAGTCCATCGAACCTCTTCTTAGGTGCTCTGGTGTTCTGGTTGGACTTCCAGTTCGTCCCGTGACTCTCACTGTAGATTTAAAATAGCGTCGTCGACTGGCATAGCCTCCTACGGCAACGGTTGAAAATAGAAGAAGGAACTTTATTAACGCGACCTGGTATTTATTAGCCAGGTCGTGCAGAAGCTCAGGTTTGAACAATTTTCATCTTGTCAGAGTTTGTTGAAGCGTCTTTACCCCCACTCTGGTTCAATTCACTAATTTCGCCTATCTTCGCGAATTACGAAGTCTGTTTCACACTACTCGATGCTCAATCGATCGCTAATTTTTATATGTTTACTATACGTAAATTACACTTCTTTATTGTAATTACAAAAAGAGCTAGTCACTTTTTACTTATAGTAATTGCACTTTCTGTCACTTTGTCACGGTCTTTTAACCCTCTGTTCACCTTTATTTTCTACACCCTCTGATGTCTTTCGTTTTACAATATCGTACATATTTTTCTTATAATCAAAATAAAACATAAAATCTATCAATATTTGAAAAGGAATGGTTACTGTTCAGGAACGGACAGGCTTCACACACACAAACAAAATACACGTGTACACAACGCTAGCGACAGGTTGGCCAGATATGCGTGTACATGCATGAATTGTGCGTTCCCTATTTTTTTTAAACAATCCAGCTTGCAATCTGAATCACGTCTATTCCATAGTTTTATTAATTGTATTAATTATTTATTTATTTTTGCAATGCACAATACCGTATTTTTTTGTACTGTCGCAGTACCTTGAGTTACGTCTGTTGTTTTAGCACGTTTCAAAAAATTACTAATTTTTAAAAATTATTATTTTATCTGTTTCAAAGGAACAAATCGAATATTCTGTTAGTAATTACCTATTAATTTTTTAGTTCTTGAGATTGGGGAGTTTGATGAGTCGTTCACCACTATCATTTAATGATTCCTCGCCATGACTCAGAACTACCTTGTCATCAATCTTTCCGCCCACTCCTGCGTTTAGTTCCCCCATTAATAAAATCCCGTTCCTGCTGGTTACTGAATCAACTCACAATGTTTTGTTTTAGTGACAAACAATAAACAAAAAAAGTAAATACTTCAGTAAAAGTACTCAAGTCAGTTTCCATTAGTCCAGATTTTGTCAGCGTAACTCACTTTAAAATATGTGATTGTGCAATAAAAATCAAATAATAAGCGTACGATGCTTCAAGCGACTAGATGAACACCTGCTAACCAGCACTATAGTACGAGCGCAAGCAAGTCTTAGTGTACTTAATCTAACATAATTATCTAAGTATGATATTCTGTATACGAAGAACGCCCCACGAAACAAGGCTAATACGCTTTTATTTACGTCAAAACGCCAGCAGGTCTGGAGCTAAACCCCTCCTTTTCGCGAGGTTGAGATGCAGGATACATCTGTGCCCCTTTAACACCGCCGCTAAAACGTATTCATTCTCAACGCGGTGGCGTAAATTGATACAAAGGCGGGAGCAAAAACACGGTACTTCACAAATCAAAACTAATAATCATTGTAATGAAGCCGCCGGATGATATAAAAACTTGTTTATTTCAAATGGTTCCTTTTAACATGGTCTTTAATTGATCTTTATAACTGTAAAAGTTTTAAATAATCTTTGTTTCTACAATTTTGCAATAACAGATATCGAATGCCACAGATGTTGAAGCAAGCTTATTAATCTTCAATCCTCGAAGTAATTATTTGTAACTCTTGATTAGGTACTAACTAAGACATATAAATACTGATTCTTATCCATTAACTCAGTAATTGGACTATTCCTTTACTGTGCTGTTCTTGTTTTCATAGTGGTGCCGTCTTCTGTTACTAGACAAAAACCCCTTCACCACAAAGCAGACATTTCCAGTTAGAAAAGTTCGTTTAGTTAACAGAACGCCCAGAGCAAGCAAATGTTTATAAAATAGTGTTTGCACCTTTTCAAACTCACAAGATCAAAGAACCAACAGTATGATCTCTAACAGACAGGCAGTAAGTTTAAGCTTAGGATAATTCCATTGAATAGAAAAAAATTATTATGAGGCTCATTACCTAGTTTCGGGGATTGTGGCTAAGTGTACTTTTACTTTAAATGTTATTTTTACTTTAAGTCAACTTTTCTCAAAAGGTAAAGGGTGTACCTACACCTTATCTTACTCGGGTAAATGTACATCGGAGAAGGAATGAGCTCTTCTACATATATGCAAAAAAAAACATCTAACTTCACATATAAACCACGAGACACATATAAATATTGACTAGAGTCGAGAACCAGAGAAAGGTCAACAGATTACACAGGATTCACACCAAACGAAAATATCTTTCTATAAATCCCGCACTATAGTAGAACATTTCCCTAACTGTAAAGGACTGCAAACCAACAGTTAGGAGAAAATACAGTAGGTGCTTTTGAAGGGAAAGTTAGTGGAACAGTTCGCTAAGCTGTTAAGCTGTTTATTACTACAGAATCAATTGTAATTGCCACACTTGTGGCTGTTTTATAGTCTCCTTAACTCTAGAGGTAAGGTATCGTTAGAATTGAGAGCACTTAGAGGATAAGGACAATCCAACGATTTGAGCCGCAACTCCAAGATACGACCTCATAAGCACCTCATAAGAAACACAGTTTACTTATGTAATGTATTACAGTTTGCCTTCTATAGGGAGATATGCATGCATATTGTGTTTTCTGTATTCAGCAACGTATAATTTATAAAGATACACCTGGATTTGTATAATTTCTGTTTTCATTTAAAAACTCTATGACTTTAAGTAAAATTATTTTTCCGTCTAAATTTTATATGATAATTTATTGAGAACAACAAGTCAGTATCAGTAACTTCAGTCGTTCATTTGTTTTTTTTCTCAGAGACCGCGGCTGATTTTCCTTGGTATCGATGATGTGCAGAATATGATGTTGCGAAAATCGACTGCATCTTGTGATTCAGCCTTGGTGACCTGTTAGTCAGTTGTCATGTGCTGTGTTTACTAAGAATACATGATTTCTTTCTTCGGTCTTAATTTGGACAGCTAGATGCTTTTGAAGCAGTCTCCGTCTTGCAGTTTTTACACTACTACGTAGAATGGTTTATCTTTCATTCTGCCTTAGTTGCGCTAATTCTCCATGAACAATTTCGTCTTTTGTCTGGAATTATAAGTACATTCTTCATCTACTCTCATAACATGGCCAGAACAGTGGCATATTTCGTGATAATCTTTGTTGGGTATTCAGCCCTTCGATTGTTATATATGATCGTTCGTGGCGCTGTTCCAGCTTTCTACACCGGCAACAATTTTTGTTGGGTCCACTACCTTACTCCCAGATTACCACATGGTTCAGGATTCGTAGCCTTACGTATGTAAATCTAGACAGTGAACCTAGACAAACCGATGCTGGACAGTAACCCATTCCAGTTAAACTACTTAGAAATTTTTTTTCTACGTAAATTTTTGTGAAACGTACAACTTTAGCTAAGACCAAATTTCTTCCTTTGAGCCGATGTTATACGTAAGGAATGCTAGACATAGATATCGATTAACCACGTCAAAGCGATATACTCACCTTATTTCAAATGTTTTGTGTTGCCCGTCACCATCAACGATCATATTTTTTGTGTTTATCGGACGCCCAAGAAAAGTCTGTGAAAAAATATAACGTGTCGCTCCAACTATGCAGTCGCTCTGTGCGTGGGTACATGCGAGTCAATGTTGCGCACATCGACCAGGAAAAGTTTTTCAGCGACTGTCGCTCGTGCGAGTTATACCTAAGAATATTGTAGGGCATTTACAATACGACGAGTAGAGACTCGTTTTAAAACAGGTTAATTACCTTCCGTCACGCTTCTTGAAATCCGAATACAGGATTACTCGAGTTTCGACACATTAAGTGTCATCATCAGTTCCTCAATGAATATGGGTTAAAACTACATTTGTTGATGTATGCACATCCCGTCAAACGATAAAAACAACACATACATAATAACAAAAATATTTAAATAATTTAATACACATTAAAAACAAGACAAAACAGAACGAAACACGAAAATTATGTTCTGTTTTGTCTTGTTTTTAATGTGTATTAAATTATTTAAAATGTTTGTTATTATGTATGTGTTGCTTTATCGTTTGACGGGATATGCATACATCAACAAATGTAGTTTTAACCCATATTCATTGAGGATCTGATGATGACACTTAATGTGTCGAAACTCGAGTAATCCTGTATTCGGATTTCAAGAAGCGTGACGGAAGGTAATTAACCTGTTTTAAGTCTTAAAACGCTTTTGGAGGCAAATAAAATGTTTAGAGACTCGTATCATTTTCCAAGGAGCTGCGACATGGGAAGTCATTAATTCCGTTACTCCACAGTCTTATCTTCGAGTAGGTACTATTTTACTTCTAAAAATTCTCACCAAATATGTGTATTTAATCATTTTTTATTACTCTTTTCATGTTTTTGACCCTTTTTCTTCTAACCAGAGAGAGCGCGTACTCCAGTTAATGACCGACGAATTTTAATAACATACATTGTAATTTTAAATCCAGGTTATGCATAAGACAATTTCCATAATAGGCGAATCTCACGTCGACATCGATACATTCAGAAATACTTTCCACGGCACCACGTAACACTGTACCCAATACATCAAAATCGCGTTACGTAACTAGCACCGTCAGTGACGCCACAGTGTCACCAAAACAAGGCAACAGGATTTAGGCGTTTCCTTCTTTGGAACTCGTATAGGCCTACAAGCGGATAACAGTGTATTTTATGAAACTAGTAATCGGGAGGTGTCTACACCTTGCACTTTGTTCTACTTGGATGTCACGATTGAACAGTGATTTATTTATGCGATCGTTTAACAGAAATGTGACCCCTTAAATAACATCGTTTCGAGACATTTTCGAAGACGTTAAGAAAAAATGTTTAATTATTCATTTGTTTTTAATCTTTTTTTATTTTAATTTTCTTACTTACTTTTCTTAGTTGCTTCAATCTCTCCCCTTAGCTTTAACCCATCTACTAGGTCCATCAGGTATAGAGACGATTAATTGTCTACACCTCTGTCTGTCCCCATGCTTCTTTATTAACTGGAGACCAGTCGAGTCCTCTCTTCTTCAGGATGACGGCTACCTCATTATTCCATGTTTTTCTTACCCGTTCGCTTCCATTGCTGCCTCTCCATTCTATCTCCTAAATCGCTTTCGACGTTCTCTCTTCACCGATTCTCGCCAGTTGAAAACATCTCTGATGCTGCGCCTCGATTCTTTAAACTTTCAAAATTTTAAATAGTTTTCAGTAAACCCACAGTTTCCTTACGTTCACGTTCCGAAGAAGCATAATGATACTAAAGGGAGTACGTGTGCATCGATTCCACTGTATGTGCTTCGGTTCTTTTCCATCCGGGACTAAATAGTTACGTACGCCTAGTGTAATTACAGCAGTTCACATCCAGCATAAATTGTAGGACCTATGTAACTGTAAACGTGTAATGTCATTAAAGACTGAAAGTGATGGATAGATTGTTTAAAATTTGGAAAACGCAATTATTATTTTAAGCAAATATTTTTGGTACGCCCGAAATCTGTAGCCGAATTCAGATTGATAAATATAAAACATAAAAAATAAGTTAAGTACTGTTATTTTTTATTCCAGAAAAAAAGATCAGGTGTACGACACCACATCAGATAATAATAACAACTCATAAGTAGGTGAAACGACTAATATTGCAGAACCCGGTTGTCAAGTAACTGTGTAAAGTATCCTTTGCTCCATCTAAAAGAGGAAACACTCTTAGGCAATGCGAAACACGGAAGAATAAATCTGAGTAGTGGGACCACATTAGAACAATACAGTTGCAGACAGACCATTTCATGAATTTGGCAACTGGAATCTGCAAGGTAAGTCGTTCAGTTACTTGTCTGTCGTTCT
Source organism: Magicicada septendecula (assembly GCA_034769895.1). NCBI lineage: Eukaryota > Metazoa > Arthropoda > Insecta > Hemiptera > Cicadidae > Magicicada > Magicicada septendecula. Next base: position 180,960,458 of record CM068369.1, on the reverse strand, counting down.
TACCTATTCGAAGTAACACTTGTAACTGGCGTTTACGTCAGCGGCTCTCAACCTTGAGACCTAAGATATTCAATGGAACCGCAGGTAAAAATTAGATAAATCGGGGAGCCGCAGAGGGAAACAAAGTGCGGTATAGGGTATTATGCAGATGTTGGAAGTATAAAACGCCAGGCTCGCAGCAGAAAATTTTCGTCGGACTGTTGCTTGAGACGAAACGAGTTCACGTTTTTCGGGGAAAAGCGCTTATTGAGCTACAGAACGATAAAGCGGCCAAAATAACTTTCACTTAGTCCAAACGCCATTTTTGGATGAAGATACAATATCTAATCAGTTTTTACAGATTTGGAATAAAGTACAACTGACCTCCGTCCGGGCTGACATGTCTGTTTTTTTATGTGAATTAGGGAAGTTTTGTTCAATTCCGGTATATTGTCAACTTTAAAAAAAACGGTTGGTAACTGCTGGTGAAGACACTTAAACTCAGGTGTTGTTATTTTAAAGTTCTCTTCAAATTGGTATTTCTGTAGGCGCTACACGATAAAACACGCACGCGATGATTTTTAAGAAACCTATTAGCGAGGTTAGGCCCCAATTACACATGGGTAGTGAGTTGAAATGTATTTTTACGTTGTCATTATGTTTAAATCAGTGTAGTTTCTTTTATTTTTAGCATTTAAAGTGCTTACTTATCGATGTATTACAAAAAAGTAGCCTATGCTTCGTTCAAAAATATAAAGCTTAATTGGGAAGCTGAAAATTGAAAAATAAGCACAAAAGAAAAGAATTGACTGTCAGTTAAAAAGTGTGTGTGTGTGTGTGTGTGTGTGTGTGTGTGTGTGTGTGTGTGTGTGTGTGTGTGTGTGTGTGTGTGTGTGTGTGTGTGTGTGTGTGTGTGTGTGTGTGTGTGTGTGTGTGTGTGTGTGTGTGTGTGTGTGTGTGTGTGTGTGTGTGTGTGTGTGTGTGTGTGTGTGTGTGTGTGTGTGTGTGTGTGTGTGTGTGTGTGATACACAATAATTGTGTATTACTTTTTATTATTGGTAAACGTTAAGTGTATTATAAACTAAAAATTGGCTTCTAAAAAAAAATAATTTGGAAAATCATTTTAATTTTTTCAACAACATAGTTTATTATGAATGACACGCTAATGATAGACCATGTCGTTTTAGCTGTACGTACTTGTTTCGTGTACGGGATTGTCCTAGTTTTTGAATCCGATTGTGCTGGGAGTTCATTTACCAAAACGGCAACCCTAGGTAAAGTAAACGGTTTTCCATGGAATTGTTAGCGTCTTGAAAAGTATAATGCCCATTCCTTATTAGAACGGACTTGTAAACAATGGAATATTCTTTTATTATTGTTATTCGTATTATTATATGAATTGTGGACGTATTATTATTTTGTGTAACTTGTGGACGCTTTCTTATTCACGTCAAACAATTCAGTATGTGCGTGTATATGTAGGTGAGAGAGAGCTGGTGAGACAGGCAGATGTGACTGATAAGCAGTTAGGAGGTAATTACTGTTTAATAATGATTCAACTGAGTAACTAATGGTCCTCTCATGTACAGTCATTGTATATTTTCTTTAATTACCGTTTTAACATATGTTGTAGGTTTCGAGTTCTTCGAGTTCTACTAAATAATTTACTTCTTACTTAGTAGAATCAGGTTCCAGACAGTTGAGTTATTTTCTCAGTCAAAAGCGGAATCGCCTTAACATAATGAGTAGATGTGATATTTGGTTATTCCTTACAGCAATAAAACCAGGTACAAACAGTTTGTTTCTCCTCATCAAGCATAAGTGATAGAGAAAAAATTTAATGCTTACACTTTGATGTAATTGTATTTTGTCTAAATTATAAAAATAATAAATAAGACATGTTCTATTTACAAAAAAAAAGTTTAAGCAGTTACTTTTCTGGGGTAGGACAGTGGGCCACAGGGAGAAACAAGGATGGAAAGACGGACAAAGGTTGAGAAACTCTGGTTATGTGACTGTCTCTGGAGCGGTAGAATAATGTTCACGTTAGTTTTTTTTTTAGTTTTTTTTATGTTTTACAATTATTTGTTTGAAGGCGGTTATAGAGCCCGGATGTACCAGAAACGTTAGTTAACGAGTACCAAATCTTTAATTGGTAACGTTCATTTTTCAATTTTTAACAGAGAATCTGTGTATAAAGATACAGTGTGCGCGTGTACGTTGTGTGTGTAACAGCGCATGCAGAGAAATCCAAACTGATTTTCGTTTTGTCTAGAAGACTGATCGTTGCGAAATTACAGAATAATTACTCACCATATTGATTACGTGGCATTACTACATGACATTATTTAGAATGATACGTTTCTATATATAATTAATGTGACATTTGTTCTTTTGAAGTAGCCAGTTATAATAATATGGTAGTTAACAACACTTACGAATAACAACAGTTAAGAGCACCCCATTGTTAGCACATGCGCACTACCATGAAATATGTTTTAAAATAATTTCAAGACGGTAACGATCCTGCTTGCTTCATGAGTTTATACTCCGACCATGACTTTTAGCAAATAAAATAGTTATAATGATTGTATAGGAACGCAATGAAGCGTTCAAAAGTAACAGTTTCCATCTAGAACATTTACAGAGGTTATTTCACTGCAAATGATCTAGCCCAGGGATATAAACATATGGTCCCGGCCGGCGTAAGTATGCTCGTGTACGGAGGTTTTTAACACTCCAACGGGCACGTTGTGTTTGGCAGGAGAAAGAAAAGCCAAAGGAATCAATACCGGAGTGCGCGGGGGTACTTCGTGCTCTTGAACACTTTTCTCGAAATAAAGGCGAAATACGGCGATCTGATAACTTTTCGTCATCGATCACATTAGCGGTAAACACTTTTCGAATTGTTACGTTTTCAGAATCACAAGTAGCTTAATTAAATGGGATTTTCTTTCGTCGTCGCTCTCAAAGCCATAACGCGCTTCTTACTTTATTCTGAATGAAGAGATAATTTTATTTGTATTTGTATGAAGTTTTTAAAACGAAAAATCCATCCTTGTAGGATTTATACAAGGGAGAACAGTATTCTTAATAGATTACAACTATTACGCACAACTGACCTCTACATAGAACGAATTATAATGTAGGGATAGATCCTTCCTCCCTTTATCCCTCTATCACTTTCTCCCTCTTTCCATTTAAAACAAATACGCATGTGCGTACACGTAGACTATTTTTTTTTTTTTTTCAATGCCCAATGGCCAATGTCATTGATGTGTAGGAGGTAGGAGTAGCAGATATAGCCATCTTTGTCTCAATATTATAATTTAAACTTTATAGCCTGTAATATATCCTATACAAAACGTATATATAGTATATCCTTTACTTTCTTACTTCATGGGTACCTAAGCCCATATTGCAGACACAATTTGAATCAAGTAGTATACAAATAATAACGGAAGATCATCTTTCATTGTGCTGAAATTCAATTCAGTATAAAGTTTCGAGCGAATCAAATTAAATATCGTTAGTAGTTAAAAACAAATTGTTTAACCTGCTAACTGTGAATGGTTGACATGACTGCTCACAGCGTAGGCTAGCCACTTCGACATTACCTGTTTCACAAAGCAAACCAACCATTAACATGAACAATCAGGTGTAGACTTATGATTAACTAATGGAATAACGTAACACACATACTTACTTTTTGTCGATATTCTTTTTCATGGATTCTTTCCTAAAACAATTTCCGAATAAATGTAGTCTGAATCACTTTGAACTTTCTGTAAATAGTGGGCCATAAGTCGCAAGTCGTTTGACCTTAGCAACTTGTCCTTAGTTTAATACTGATCGTGAATTAATAAATGGGTAAAAGTTTTGTGAGGTCCGATCACTACGTAGACACAATTTAAATTATTTGGTTCGACATATCGACAAAATTTGTCACCATTAGGCACTGGCATCACAGAAATAATTAATACGTCTTCAGTGTGTGTGTGTGTGTGTGTGTGTGTGTGTGTGTGTGTGTGTGTGTGTGTGTGTGTGTGTGTGTGTGTGTGTGTGTGTGTGTGTGTGTGTGTGTGTGTGTGTGTGTGTGTGTGTGTGTGTGTGTGTGTGTGTGTGTGTGTGTGTGTGTGTGTGTGTGTGTGTGTGTGTGTGTGTGTGTGTGTGTGTGTGTGTGTGTGTGTGTGTGTGTGTGTGTGTGTGTGTGTGTGTGTGTGTGTGTGTGTGTGTGTGTGTTTTACATGAAAAACTGTAGAAAAATTATAAAAAATATAATTGTATTTCATTATATTAATACAGATTTAGCTACACGAAGCGAGTTCTCAGTTTTAAATCAAGAGTTTGGCATTTGTCTGCCTGTCTATCTACCTACATACCTGTCTGTCTGTCTATTTTGTTTCGTGTATGTTTCACTGTAACTTTTCAATGTATCAACCGATTTTTAAAAAACTTGACAAGCATATCCATACGTTTCCTGCAGTACCCTATTGTTTTTCAGATTGATCCCTCCAAAAATATGGGGCGGGAGATAAAAGTTGTGAAACAAATCGGTGTGTGTTATCAAATTAAAGAAACGTTTACCCAGAATCTGAATATAGTATTCACATTTTAAAATATAAACATTTTTGGACTCCAAGGCCCAATAAGTGGATCAAAATCGCGAAGAAATCGTAAAAGAAATTTGGGGGCACAAATTAAAGCGAATTTTAACCACAATCTAAACGTAGTGTTCAGTTTTGGAAATTGCATAATTTTGGGACGCCAAGGCCCAAAAAATGGGTAAAAGTTTTCAGAATATTTGAAAAATTCATGTGGAGTATGAAATTGAAAAGAATTTTAGAACACCAGAGCCCGATAAGAAATCAAAATTTTGAAAAATTGTAAAGTCTATATGGGGAATTAATAAAATTTATTCAGAATATAAGTCGGCATCTTTAATCATTTGACAAGTTAATATATCCTAGCACTTGCAAATTTTGGATCACTTTCAAAAAGTCTGTGAGCTATACTGCAAAAACACTTTACATACTGTTATCAGTTATGTAGCCTATATTTATCAAAAGTACAGCGTGGATCAGAGGACATGCATGGTTTTTACAAAGAATGACTTTGTTTATTTTCAAGTAAAAAGAGTTATTTTCAAGTTATTTTTGATTACACAAAAGAGAAGGTATTTGAATGCATTATTTAATTACATGTATACGGAAAATAATGTGAGTCAGATAGCGTCATTTTTGCCTATCATCAAAGTCGTGCGTCGCACGCTCCAACATACCTTCTGGCACAGCTGCGATTTTTTGACGAATGGAAACTTCTTCGATCCGTGAGTGATCAGTTCGTGTAGACTCTTAGCTTGACGTATCCCCTCAAAACGTTCCAAATCGATAGTTTAGTAGTGCGTGGAGGCCAAGAAACATCTCTGAAACGGAATATCACATGTTGCAGAAACATGCGTCGATTTGAGCTGTGGCACCATCCTGTTGGAAACACATTTCTCTCATGTTTACCCCACACCTTCGGAGTTCAGCATGCAGGATGAAAGACGTAGCGTAACAAAGTCACGGTAACTGCCGTCTCACCCTCTTAAAAAAGTAAGGCCCAACGAACCCTACCTACATTCGAAACTTTTGAGCCACTTCACTTCCTTCGAAACCGCACTGTCACTTTTGAGCTGTGGAGAGGTCTTTCATGTACGTAGTTCTCGTGGGTTCTCCACCTCCCAGAACCGGAAGTTCTGTTTGCTCACAAATCTATGGCAATGAAAATGTGCTTCGTCACTCACTATTACCACAGGGTTAGCATTTTCAATAAAAATGGCAAGCATTTTCTCACAAAAGTTTCGGCGTTGTGCAAAGTCCGCTTTGGTCAGCTGGTGGACAATCATTATTTCTTACGGATGTAATTTTAACTCGTCTGATAATGGAATACTTACGTAATAATGAAATTTATCTGATAGTAAATGTATTTCCTCAAAACAGTCAGCGAGTTCTACAGCTCAGGTGCCTTCGTAGTTAGTATTATTATTTATCTGATAGTAAATGTATTTCCTCAAAACAGTCAGCGAGTTCTACAGCTCAGGTGCCTTAGTAGTTAGTATTATTATTATTTATCTGATAGTAAATGTATTTCCTCAAAACAGTCAGCGAGTTCTACAGCTCAGGTGCCTTCGTAGTTAGTATTATTATTTATCTGATAGTAAATGTATTTCCTCAAAACAGTCAGCGAGTTCTACAGCTCAGGTGCCTTCGTAGTTAGTATTATTATTATTTATCTGATAGTAAATGTATTTCCTCAAAACAGTCAGCGAGTTCTACAGCTCAGGTGCCTTAGTAGTTAGTATTATTATTTATCTGATAGTAAATGTATTTCCTCAAAACAGTCAGCGAGTTCTACAGCTCAGGTGCCTTCGTAGTTAGTATTATTATTTATCTGATAGTAAATGTATTTCCTCAAAACAGTCAGCGAGTTCTACAGCTCAGGTGCCTTCGTAGTTAGTATTATTATTTATCTGATAGTAAGTGTATTTCCTCAAAACAGTCAGCGAGTTCTACAGCTCAGGTGCCTTCGTAGTTAGTATTATTATTTATCTGATAGTAAGTGTATTTCCTCAAAACAGTCAGCGAGTTCTACAGCTCAGGTGCCTTCGTAGTTAGTATTATTATTTATCTGATAGTAAATGTATTTCCTCAAAACAGTCAGCGAGTTCTACAGCTCAGGTGCCTTCGTAGTTAGTATTATTATTTATCTGATAGTAAATGTATTTCCTCAAAACAGTCAGCGAGTTCTACAGCTCAGGTGCCTTCGTAGTTAGTATTATTATTTTTCAGTAAAATTATTTTCTTGGATGTTGGGCCGTCGTCTTCTTCTTATAAAACCAGACGTTTCGACTGCAGCTAACGTTGGTCTGTAGACTAACGGATCGCTACTTCGGATATAGTATCTAACTCCGTTGTTGTCTGAATATAGTTTTACGCTTGGAAATTTCTAAACTTTTTTTACCAGGGCCCAAAAATGCCACCAAATATTGAGAAATCGCAAAAATACGTGATAGAAATAAAACTAAATGGAATTTCAACCAGATCTGAATATAATATTCAGTTTTGAAAATTTCAAAATCTTTACGACACAAGCACTTAAATGAACGTAAAAGCTAGTTTTAAAGCAGACAGCTGCACACCATACCATTGCAACAAGGAAACACAACATTACCAAAAGCTAAGTTTGTTTACCCCAAGTACCAGATGTTTATCAGACAGTGGTAGTGAGTGCGTTCGAACCTACCGCATCTATTGTGCCCAGTGAACCCATGAACGCATACTGTGAAGTGGTAAATGTTTGTTACTTACTTCGATGCTGGAAGTCACAAGATGACTGATGTTAATGAGCTGATAGTTCTACTACTGCCAATGCTGTAGACAATAAAAATAGAGATAACAATTATAACCTCATTTATTTGTATAAAATCTGTAAACCCAAACGGGTATAAAAACTTCCAAGACATTTTTAAAATCCATGCCATACACCACTCTAACGAGAATTTTCACATCATTCTGAAAGTATTACTACTTAAGTGGAATTTTTTTAACTTTAGAGATACCACAAGTAAAAAAATGGAAATCAAAGAAACGGGTCACGTTAAAAAAAATGTTAATGTCTATTTATGGGCCCCAAATTATGGGGAATTGTATTTAAAATTAAGTCGGTATGTTTAATAATTTGACAAAATTAATATCTGTTAACATCCCTTACAAACCTTGGTCCGTCTTCAAAAGGTTTGTAAGATGTGTTTCCAAAAAGAAAAGACTTTACATATTGTTGTTAGTTATATAATCATCATCAACCTCAAGGATTGGGCTCATCCTGAACCTGTTCCGGGACCCACTTCGCTCCCGACCCTCCTACACCTCTCTTGCCCACCGGTCTATATAGCATTGCCAGCACTGGAATCCTGTTACCCGCCGTTCTTCCCAAATCTTCCCACCAACTTCTTTTGTTGCTCTTTAGCTGTTTCAACAGTGGGTCGACCCCTAGTTCCGTCCTTATATCCACATTCTTTTTCTATCAAGAATGGTACAGCCATAAACTTCATCTGTCTATCAAGTACAGCTCATAAACTTCATATACTTTCGTAAACGTTACATTTTTGTAAAAAAGGTAAACGGATGGATAGTCTGGAGGAATTTGAAATTTATAAAGCTATAAAAAATAGTACCACCAAAAACAGTTTATTGAATGATCAGATAAATTTTGCATCGAACTACTTGTTCGACACTGCCATCGGTTTGGATTTAATCTTTGACCAGTCGCGTGACGATCGCGGTTGAGGGTGAACGCATGCGGGAGCTCCAGCCGTGCTTCGTATAACAATTCACATGCGATTTGAAGTTTTATTTTATTTTATTTAATTGACACAACCATAATCATGGTTACGATTTTATAATGTATTAGTTTTTCTATATTAAAATCAGTGTTATCTGAGGATGGGACTTAGTCCCGAAACGCGTCATAACTGACGAAACTTTGTGTCACGAGTGGATAAAAGGTAACTATATAATTATCATAAACTTCATCTCCGCTGCCTAAATCTTTCCTTTGCCTCTTTGTGTCATAACTCTGGCTTCATCTCTATACATACATCAGAAGTGGTACCGCTACCGTGTTAAAAAACTTTATCCTTGTTTCCTTCTTTGTCCTGCTTTTAAGGTATCTGTGAATTCAGTTACATAATATATTTGTGAAAAGTATTTCATGTAGGCCTATAGATATTTACAGTTTTCTATATATATTAACATTCATTACATGTGCATTAAATATTTCTGTATTCAAAGTACACATGTCCTGATGGTGATAACAAATTTTGTCGAAATGTCGACACAGTATTTTGAAACCGTGTGTAGTCAATGACCGAACCTCCCATAACGTTTCATCACTAACGGTTATCAAGAAAAAACGACTTATGGTCCACTCTGTTCAGTAACAGGAAGTTTCGACATGATTTTTGAAAGGTCATTTTATTTTTAGATTAAATGGTTTTACTTCAAATGACATAAAATAAAAAAAATTAAACTACGTCTGCGCTAGCAATTAGGAACGTAACCAGTGCATTTGTTGAGTTTGTTAAGAAGTAATTTGATAACGACCAGCGACACCGCGCGCATGCGCAGTGCAAGTTATATACAGACGACAAATTACAGCGACATTTTCTACTGGGAATTTAACTCTTGATATATATATATGATGGCACCGTTAACTCGATACAGCCCTACTCTTTACTGCATCGCTCGCTTCGTCTTCCCTTGAAGAAGCAATTGAATTTAATATACACTCATCTCAATGCTATTTAAGTGTCATCTTGTCTTATCTGTACCACTTCTGCAGACATTCTCGCGTCCCGGCTGACTGCCTCTTTCTACTTTCACACACTATCGGTGAATTCCTAATATATGGCAACGTTTAATTCACTTGAACGAGTCAAACAAAGTACGTCGTCACTATTAAGCTCTCGAGTTAAGCAGCATATAGTGTCAGCTCTGCCTAAACATGAAGTGCTACCGACCCGACTGCCGTATAACCCATTATCCTTTAGCACACGTATACAACACGTCTTACGTTATATGTTACATACTGTCTATTCACATCGGCTTTGCTCTCTCCCTTTCAGTCTGTGCTTTCTGTGGATTCCTTTAGCAAGGTTCTATTCTAACCATTCCGCGGCCATGGTTTCCTGGGTACGTTCTCGCTGGTTACTTTCATTATCTTTCAGTCCTAAACTTTCCCCGTCATTGTATTTATTATTGACATAAGATTTTTATTCTTAACAATCGTTACATACGTTTTATTTTGAGCGTACTGTGCTTGTTTCTGTGCGAATCGACGATACGTTAATACCAAGAACCAAACAATTACAGCAATTTCCTTCTTAATAAATGCAAACTATAACCTTAAATGTATTTCTAGGTAACTGTAAACATTATTTAGGTTTTTCTGTAGTTTACTTTCGAGGAAATCTTGAACTACTCTCTAGCTGTTGTGACACACTTTAAACAAATTATTACTGTTTACGAAACTAACGTAACCGGTATTAACATGTAAAAATTAATACGCAGTCCCGGATCGAAGCGGTAAAGTTACCAGAGAGCATGAGGGTAACTACTACTGCCTTGACGGCCACAAGTAAGCTCCGCCAGTAAACGGATGTTGCCCTTACTGCCTTGTGGGTAGGGGAGGGAGACCTAAAGACTATGGGAAGGAAACCCCTGACAGGAAACAAAGGTATGATGGTAAACCTTGAGGTAGCATCACTGTTATCCGCCTACCTAATTACAGACATTACGTTTCCGCTACCTAATATCTGTACTAGGGAATTTGTACATTCTAGATTGCTCGGCAAATGCCTCGGATAGGATGATGTTGTCAAAGGGTGACACAACGTCACCTTTCCAAAGCACCTGTTGAAAGACACAACCTCAGCCGTCCTCGAACAGGAATCTCCGGTCCAGCCGTCCTCCGGTTGTCGAACCGTAACAGGTCGAAAGACCTAACCCTAGAAGTTGTCGCAGACGACGACGATGGTTTATGATATTCGACATATTAGTAAATGTACCAATTGCCATACTAGTTTAATTGCCATACACCGCTTCTGATTCGAAAGTAAAGGAATATTAGATCGTCACACTTTGTTTGAAATTAGGCCTATATGTAGCATACAGAGTCTACTCATTTATTTATTTTAGTTGTCGAATAATTTTCATCCGGCGGTGATTGCATCTACAGACTTATTAAATTGAATTTTTTTTACCGCTTTCTAAAGAATAAAATAAACTAGAGAGCAACAGAGCCTTGTTGAGTCTTAACTACCAGATGGCCTTACACGGTGGATCAGGTGCTATTACTTATTCACTATCCGTGCTTCCCTGCCTGCAAAAGGAAATCAGATCTAATGCAAGTAGGTAATGCTGGTACAGAGATAATTTCATGATTTATAGAAACAGGAAACAATCATGTTGTCTACGCCGTATGTTTTATTTATTGCCTATCAGGTCATGTGCATCAGCAGTATATGCAGTCTTTAAATTTATACTCGGAGGCCTGCGAAGTTGACTTTAAATTTCTTATGATGTTTTAGTACTGAGACCACCAAACTATCGGGAAAAATGAAGATTAGCTATGCATTGCCGAAAATTAAAACATTTCTGTATAAAATAAATTTTTAAAAAAACTGCACATATAGACTGACAGCAGTGTCTCCCGGTTTTGCTTAATTGCGATAAAATACTATCAGATCTCTACTATTTTTAACGTCTTGCGTGATTGTCTGAGTGATTTGAGTGTCTGGTCTGTTCTCTAGCTTGTACAAAATTAGAAAAAAATCATAACGTCACAAAGAGAAATAGTAAAAATCATGATCCCTCGTGGGATCCTAGTTAAGGAACGTTTCTTTAAACAGTATAAATTTGATAATTATCATAAATAACTTATACTGTCTGTCTATTAAAACAAAGGTCTCTTTTCATGAATGTAGTGTCCTCGTGTTAGTCACCAATAGTAAGAAAGAAAACCTTACAATCCCCAAATAAGCAGGTGTTTTTTTTTTAATTTGATGAAAAGTTCATGTATTTGATAAAATCAATGTCTGAAACAACCTGTTGGATGAGTTTATTCTAGTTGAATTCTCTTTGAATGAATTCCTTTGGGTGAATTTTGCCAAAACGCGAAGGAGCAAATGGTGAAATGTCCTTAGGGTGCATGTTCCCTCGGTAACTAGGCCTATTTTTATAGAACTAAGATGTACAGGATTTTAATTTGACTATATACACAAACGTGTAGTAATATTAAAGTTTCTCCTCTCTTATACCCTTGATGGATCAAGCGGAGCAGGCCGCATTATTTAAGCCGTATGGTACACAAGGAGGGCAATGTGCCTACCATTATGCCTTATATTAGCCAAAATTGCAATATATAATAATGTCTCAAAAATTATTTTTAAACCAACAGTTTAAACTTGAACCTCACAAATGTAAATTAATTTTTAATTTTATACCATATAAAATATATGGTAACTATGATTTTTTCTCGTATTTATCGACATTATTTCAGTTGTTTACGAGAAAATTTAACGTCACATGTTCACATGCAATATAATACATAATTGTTGTAAAGTGAAGGTGTTCAGCACACCGACATATATAGCGTATGCCCTGTCACACTGCGTGACATGCCGGGTTATAACGAGGGTACGAGATAAGTCCAATGGGAAAACTGAACTGCTGCGGTAATATTTTTCTGCCCAGATGTCAGCCAAGTTATATATGAAATGTCCAGTTAGCGCTAACTCTTCTGCTCCAAATGTGTTTTATAAGTAGATTCTACTCTACCATGGTTGGATGGATCGTCGTGTATTACCGTTGTTCAACAGACATGACAGTTTTATTACTTCTACGATAGACACGTCCGTGAATGTAAAATGATACTCAGCGTCTTGCTAAGTGTAACACAATAGTTAATTTTATTTCGTACTGTTAAATTCCAATTCTGTCGATTAGTGCGCGGCAAAACACGTGGACAGAAACTGACAAGACTACGAATCGCTACACTTTTGTAAGTACGAGGTTTATGCGATTACGATTTGATAGAAAATCAACAGTAAAAACCCGTGTAACCAGGATAACAGTACTGAGTAGTAGGTAGACTGTCAGGATGCCATTAGTTTCACTATGCGATTGTCGTTGCTCAGTATCAGGGAAGGACGAGTAGGCAGAAGATGCACATTATCATGGAACAGAACATCATAATTAAATAGATAAAAGGAAACGTGTTCACCTCTCTGTTTTAGACTGAAGAGACAGATGTCGGTAAAGGTATATTGTTAGACGCCAGTGTACGAACAAGAGGAGCTCTGGCATTTAAAGATGACTGGCTGGCAAGTGAAGTATGTGAAGTATCACCCGCCAGCAGTGGTCTCGAACGTGCAAGAGGGGAACGACAGGCCTTTACATTACGGGCGACAGACAGCAAAAATAGCGAATCAGTCCCAAAATTCTTTTTAAAAAGGAAATAAAGGGCCAGTGATGGTAAAGTAAAAACAACGATCAAACATCATCGTTAATAAACGATGCGCTTTGTGTTCGCTGAACAAAGTTATTAGTTTTAAAAATCACGGATGCTGTTGGAGTAGTACAGGAATGTAGTAGACACATTTGAATTATCCGTTGTGGCTAGGTTGACTGATGGCGCCTGCAAAATTGTGATACGTGGACAATATGAGTGCATTATGAGAATGCAGTGATGTCGCTCAGGGCTACCAAAACCAAAGACGCGTCATTGTCAGTTGTAGAAGCTTTTTGGAACACTATGAACTATTTATTACACGTGGGTATTCTCACGGAGTCAACGCTGAATACTACTCATATCTTCTGGATATTCTGCTTTCGGTTAAGACTGCTTTCTAGAACAAGACAAATAAGCCAATGACTTTATATAATTTTTTTAGGAGAACACTTCTCCATACTTCGTCTCGCGCACGCTGACCACAGTACAAAATCGAAATGAAGCCTTCTCGCCATGACTTCCTTTGGCTACTAGAAACGGTTCCTATGCGAGAAGAAGTGGGAAGGTGGCAAAAAAACTGATTGACAATGGGAATGCACACAGATGCAGGATTTTCGTACGAACCCTGGAGTAGGTGCGTTGCTAGAGAGAAAGGTAATATTGAGCAATGATTACGTTAGTTTCGTTAAGATTATAACGGGTTTTACTGGGTTTCTTAATTGATTTATATTTTTCTAAGCCTCACATAAATGTCAACTTCAGAGGCGAGCCAATGAAACCCCTGTGATCTGCAGTTTAAATATCCTTACGTACACGGACCATAGATTTTCACAAAGATTAACTTTTTTACGAAACTTTATCATTTAGATTACCTAAATTTTATTTTGAGTGACAAAAATTATATACTAAATTTTGCATGAACATTTAACGTTTAAGCACAGCCTAAACAATTTATCCTGTTATTTAAGTAAGGATTACTTGTGAACTCCAAAATATTAATAATCCTTTTGGGATCTTTAGATAGCACTTGAAAAAATTATTTATTGGAGACCCAAAGCCAAATTAATGTTAAAAATTTCGTTTTCTTACCTTAATTAAGATAAAGAAATATTAATATATTCGAACTTAAGAATTCTCAGTTAAAATCGTTATCGACTCGCATATGGGAATGCTACAATCATCAGACACTTAGCTTTTCTCATGAATTTCATCTCTATCATAATCACATTTTAAAAACAGAATTGGCAGTACAGCTGTCCGCCTCGAGCTTTTTGTTCATGGGTGGTATATTATTCTCTCCCACTTTTAGTATGTGAAAGAAATTCCCCGATTGCCCTGGAGGGCGACGAGGAGGAAGTGAAGAACTTTCCCTCGAGAACGACACGCCCACCGAGGGTTCCAGACTCCCTGGAGGTGACAACTTAGATTATATCACTGACCAGTCACATGAAGCAAGACATTGACTTTAGTTAAACCCGATGGGAAATAAACTAACAAAGGGGACATGTCGCACTGCTCTGCTATTGTTCCGTGTTCGTGTAATAACAGAACTGTATATTTAAAATCGCTATTGTAACCATTTGGTACCCGAAAGCAATACATCGGTTACCAATTTAGAACGGAGATATAATTATATAACTCTCCATTAATCGTAGTTTGAAGTGCTCTATACCCGTAGTTACTGCATTGCATTATTTAGTGAGGTTTATTGTTAGCATTCACTGCTCATAAAATAATCGTTATCGTTGTATTCTTCACGTGTGTTGAAATACGAATAAATGTGTTTGACGTAAATAGAAATGAGGGCAAAACGACGTTTAAATATCATACAATTATTAGCTTTGGAGATGGCATCGATTAAACGATTGGACGAAAAAGTGTGTGACATACTGAAATTGTTATTTTGTACTCTAAAACGTTTCAGTTCGCGGGCCACTGTAAAAAATTAAACTTTCGCTGACAAATCCAAGTTCTGAATTAAAACAAACAGTAAATATACGTAAAACTAAAGCAACAAAATATTATGTTTTAATTAAAATGTGTAGTATCAAAGCAGCTCTCAACTCGCAAAAGCATAATATTAATGACATTAGATATAATTTAAATTGAACAATGAATCTGTTTTGGGAAAATTAGCTCTTCAATTTGTAGTTAAATGTCCAATAATTTCAACGCTTGGTCACTCTCAGCTTCAACTTTATTTCTTAACTTTGATTTCAATTAGGCCTCCGTGAGCTGGTAGAAAGCGGTTCCGCATAATTCAATAGTGGGAAATTGTCAAGCATAACTAAGCTCTTCTTGCGAGGTTAGGACAATCAATCATTACATACAAACAAAAGACAGCTAGTTGTAATTTAGAAATTTTAATTTCTAGTGATCAAACAATTGTACTTTTGTGTTAAGCCTACTTAATTTTGAAGCTTGTTACCGTGCAGACATCAACATCTATTGAATTCGCCTGACAGATATACCTGCTACACGACACGTTTTAAACATATTATTAAATTTGTTAGTTTTTAAATTACGTTTGCAATTAGAATTAGGCTGATTAGTCTGAAAAATAAATAATGTAATGATTTTAGATTTGAAAATTTAAATCTTAGAGCACAAAAAGTGTTCTTTTTTTCAGATGATAAATTATAATTTTCCTTTAAATTGCCCGCGGCCTCACTTAGGGAATCACTGTTCTAAACCAATATAAACTAAAAACTAAATTTGTAACGTCTTTTCGCCGCGTTACAAATCCAGGGAACCCATCGTAATTAAACTCCGTTAATTAGATGGGCTGCCTACGTTGTAACAGAATGTATCACAAATAATTAATATAACAAATTACTTACTAACTGTGTAAGGAAACAATGGCAAGGTATACAATTGATTTAAGCACTCCTCATTTGTGTGTAACAAGAAGACTTCTCTTTATTTAACATTTAAAAACATTTACTGACAGATCCCATGACATTACTAATTCAATTATTAAGTTATTTGAAATGTTTCTTTAAACTTTGGGATCAACATTGATTCTATATAGCTATACCTCGGATCCGTGTAACCTTCGGTATTTATTCGTTAAAACTTTTAGTCATAATCAATTCATGATATTAGCTTGCAAGACTTTCTTTTATTCAACCATTGGAAGAATGGTATTATTGCTTGAATTATATTACTATACATTAGCATATAAACTGTTACAACGTATGAAGTTAGAATAGTTACATGAAATTCTTAGATTTAATTTATTAGTCTTTACAAAGTTAATAGTTTCTGAAAAGTCTCTTTCAAGATGTGTTGTGTAACAAATATTAGTAACCCTCGATAGACAGGCTATCGAGTCACCTTTTAATTGGTGTGCAGAAGACTCGTCCTGGGGTATCCGTCTTGGGAAACAGGAACAGCTACGTCGTCATCTCGGTCTGGTCTACGTCAGTAAAGGGGTTCAAAGTCCGCAGGTTGAACCTTCTACGATGGTACTTGTAGATTCTCGGATGTCCTGATCTGCATATTCTGTCGTGTGTACTAGAGTTTGTGGCTTCTGATAGTTCACATCTCCAGGTATGATGTTGGAAGTGTTGTTAGTTCTTGAAGTTCGAAGTCATCTTGTGTTACACCCTTTTTTACGTTTCGAGTTTTACACTTTAAATCTCTTGTTTATTTACATAACTATATTAGTTAACACATCCAGATGCTTTAAGCAGCTATTTCTGGTATACTATCTTAAGGTAAAACAAAGTATAGGTAACATATTTTAAGAGCACAGCTCTTACGTCTATACTGTATGAAGTCACCATTGCGAGAGAGCGAAATTCTGCTCCCTTCGCCTGGTACTGGACAAAATGGTAGTGGGGCAATTACCGCGCGAGAATATAGTTCCTAACTATATTTAAGTTAACATTTTTATTTATACAAACTATCCC
Organism: Magicicada septendecula; assembly: GCA_034769895.1. NCBI lineage: Eukaryota > Metazoa > Arthropoda > Insecta > Hemiptera > Cicadidae > Magicicada > Magicicada septendecula. Next base: position 180,943,512 of record CM068369.1, on the reverse strand, counting down.
TAAACAAATATACATAATTTAAATCAGTTGTTTTAGCGACTATCTGTGTCTTCAGATTTTTAATTATTAACATTAGGTTTTTTTATCTTATTCTAACTTACACAAGACTCGGAAAACATGTCGAGTCTGGAATCAACAGGACAGCGCCTGCTCACAAGCAAAGGGTTAAATACGATATTAATGACTCTTTACAATTTATCTTTTATTAGAGTATCTTCTTACTAACTAATTACTGCTTCCTCTCATACTGAGTACATACAGGTATTTTATATTAATACAGTGAGATTTAAATGGCTTAATAGCTCGCAACCTTAATTTTTAAAATTTTTTATTATTTTGATTATTGGTACAATTTAAATCGTCACAGACTCCACCGCTTAATTTGCACGCTACGGTTAAGCTTTTTGAGTCTAACTCACAATTGGGCACTGGGATATTGAATGGGTTTAGTGTGTGTAATTTCTTTCACATAGTTGTTGGACACTTTACAACGTTGTCCACATAGTTATTACCTATAGTTACAACACAGTATACTTTATATTCTTATAAACTACCTTTTTTTTTTTACATACTATTTACACTTAATATTTACACAATTAAAACACAAAACTCTTTCTTATCTCTATCACTTAATTTTACTACCGGTTTTTTTGTTTGTCTTACTCTCTCTTCTGTAGAGTAACTTTCTAAATCTTTACTATTTAGAATTCTATCTTTTCTTCTGTGAGTCCTATATAACTCATGTAGTTAATGAGTGTTAGTACCCATCTAGTTAATGATTATTCATTAATGCATGCTTCGCAGAACTGGAACTCAGGTTGATCAGGCCTCGTTTCCAAACTCTACGTTTTACATTTTTCACGTGGATTCAGAAATATAATTTTCTTTACTGCCTAGTATTCCCTTTTCTTTTTGGGTTATACTATACCGTCGCTTCTTCTTATACAACTTTAGTTGCGAAATATGCGTTCTCCGCACATATTTCTTAGTTGCAGGTTCGCACAGGGCTACTGTAACTGGAGTTAGGTACTTTTGGATTTGGTAAGGGCCACACCATCGGAAGGATAGTTTAGAGGTGGTCTTATCAATCGCACTACTAATGGGGTGAGTCTTGTACATTACTAAGTCACCTACTTGGTACCTGACTGAGTTGCTATGATTACCTTTCTCGTGGTATCTTCTGGATTTTTCCAAGCTTGCTCTTAAGTTAGAGCGGGCTTTGTTCCATATTCGCTTTATCTGCTTATCCGTTATTTGCGGAGGCAGCAGATCGTGTATATTCCATCTTGTGGACAAAGGGTGGTTTGGTCGATACTTGTATAGTAACTCGAACGGGGTCGACTTGTGACCTTCGTGGTAAGCTGAATTAAAAGCGTATTGAATCCAGGATAGATTTTGGTCCCACGACGTGTGATCGTTCGCATGATAGGCGATTAGCGCAGATTTGAGGTTTCGTAGATACCTTTCAGCAATATTGCCTTGCGGTCGATACTCTGTAGTGGTTATATGGTCTATCCCTAACTTGAAACACATATTCTTAAATTCTTTTGCTTTAAACTGCGGACCGTTATCAGATACTATACGTACTGGAGTACCGTAGTCTTTAAATAGTCTTTCCTGTAGTATTTTAACTGTTGTCGACGCTAATGCTCGTCGCATGGGATACATCCAAACAAATTTGGTGAACGAATCTACACATATCAGTAACATGGTATTTCCTGATTTGGATCGTGGATACGGACCTGAGAAATCTAGATAAAGTTTCGAAAAAGGGGTCTTTGGGATTTCTGATATCAATTGGCTTACTTGAGTATTTCTGGCGGGTTTACTAAGGGCGCATAATGAACATTTCTTTACGAAGTTGGCTATTTCGCAGTTCATATTGTTCCAATGATATTCCTTTCGAATACGATGTATCGTCTTATTGATTCCCATATGGGCTCCTATGGTAGATGAATGGAAGTATTCCATTAGCATGGGCTTAATTACATCCGGGGCTATTATTCTTAATTCCTTTCCGTCTCTTATCTTGAGACACAGTACATTTTTACTCAATACGTACTTCTCGGATTTAATACCTTTGGTGAGTTGTTCTATAATAGGCTTCAGTAAGGGGTCTTGTTGTTGATACAGGGCAATGTTTGTAAAGGCAAGGGGGAATTCAGTAATTACGGCGTTAGCACTTGCTATTTCCGGCTTCACTATGTTTTCGGAAGTTTTAGTGGGTGACTGGAACATACGGGACAGGGTATCGGCGACTACATTTTGAGTACCTTTAATATGCTGCACCCTGAATTTGTAGCAGTTTAATTTCAATATCCATCTGCCAATTCGTCCTAATTGTTTAGAGTGATTCAATAACCATGATAACGCCTGATTGTCGGTTTCCAAAAGGAATTCTTTATGTTCTAGGAAGGGTTTAAACTTTTCGAACGCAAAAACAATTGCTAAACATTCCAATTCATATGCGGAATACTTTCTTTCTTGATCGCTCAGTGTTCGTGATGCATAACTAATTGGTAGTCTACAGTTATCTATCTCTTGGTATATCACTGCACCTAACGCTACACTGGAACTGTCGGTTTGCACGACGAATGGTTTTGTGAAATCAGCTAATTGCAAAACTGGGGGAGATATAATGCTTTCTTCAAGTTGCTCAAACGCGTTTTGATGTATTGAGCTCCATTCAAACTTCGTTCCCTTCTTTCGTAAGGAGTTTAGGGGTGCTGCTATTTCGGCAAGATGGGGAATATATTTGTGGAAATAATTCACCATACCTAAAAATCGGGCTATACCTTTTGCATCTCGTGGGGGTGCAAATTCTCTAATAGCACGGGTACGTTCGGGGTCAATGCTTACCTTTCCATTCGCTTTCACGATATGTCCTAAGAAAGAAAACTGAGGGACAGCAAAACTTACCTTATTTGGGTTCACCGTTAATCCTGCTCTTAGTAAACGAGATAACACTTCACGCAAATGTTTGAGATGTTGTTCCATTGATTCACTGTATATTACGATGTCGTCCAAATAGTGGTACACATATTTAAATTTAATGTCGTGAAATATCTTCTCCAATAGTCTACTACATACGGAACTTCCTTGAGATATTCCAAAGGGTACCCTAGTAAATTGGTACAAGTTAAAAGGAACTGCAAACGCGGTTAGACGTTTTGATTCTTCTGAAAGAGGTATTTGGTGAAAAGCTTGATTCAGATCCATTACCGTAAAGACCATAGCTTTAGCAAAATAATGAAACGCACTATGGATGTCTGGAAGAGGGATTGATTCAAATTCTATTCTTTTATTTAATTGCCTGTAGTCTACAACTAGTCGGTGTTTATCTGGTCCTTTCGGTACTAAAAAGGAGGGTGAAGAATATGGGGACGTAGAGGGTTCTATGACTCCTTGGTCCAATAACTTATTGATATGGTTTCGCATGACTTCCATCTTGGGAGGCGACAACTTGTACGGAGGTAGTCGTATTACTTTCTGATCACTCAGATTAATTTTATACTCTATTGGGTCCGTAAGTCCTAGTTTTGGTGTAAGAACCGAGGAAAATTCTTTTATTAGTTTTACTATTTTGACTCTATCTCTTCGTTCTAGGTGAGATAAATCTGAATCTTGGTGTATTACATGTGCAGTAGATGAACAACGTTTATCTTCATTACTATCAAATTTATGTTTTCTTCCACGGTCAAATCTGAAATAAAATTCTCGCTCGTAGATGTCAAGAATCATTCCTGTCTTACTAATAAAATCTGCACCTAATATTAAAGCAGGTCCTAATTCTTTACATACTAACATTGTAAACATCCAACTTAGGTTTTTTATTTTAACCTTAACGGTAATGCTCAGGTTTATATTTGATTTATGTTTATCAGCGGTAGCACACTTTAGATTCACAGGTTGGTTCCGTTTTACTAGATGATGATTAGCTAACATGTCCGCTAATTCTTGGCTGATTAAGGTTCTACTAGATCCCGAATCAATTAAGGCGATGGGGGATGTAACGCCTAAGGCGACTCGTATTAATGGTAGTAGATTTTTTTTCCATTTACATCTATTAATCGCATTACACTTTTCACGAAATTCTCGCACATAGGGGTCGATTTCTTTCGCACCTTTTTTGTTTTTCTTTACTTGGTTACAGAATAATTCATTATTATTATTGGTTTCTTTTAGTTTACCCAATTTCGAGTAGCTGCGGAAGACACAGGTTTTCGGGTCTCCCTGCCTTACATGTTTTTTGAATTGGGGTTATTCCGTTCCAATGGCTTACTTTTGCACTCTCTTCTTATGTGCCCATATTTGCCACAATTATAACAGGTGGGTTTTCTGCGAGGTGGGTACTTGGTTTCCGCTTTAACTGGGTTTACACTTAACTTACCAGCTTTGCGCACATGGTGAGGTCTATTAGAAACTTATCTTTCATACGAGGCTGTTACATCAGGCAGTAGTGCTCGCAATTGATGTCTATTAGTTCCAGAGGTTTTCATTGCTTCTCTATTCTGATCGGAGTACCATACATTTGAAGAATGGATACTGCACTGTTCTAGATCAGCAATTGTATTGGGTCTATTCATCAATGATAGTCGAGATCTTTCTTCAGGTGACACGCCTACTAAAATGGTGTCCACCAGTTGTGTTTCATTCCAGCTTACACGTAATAGTCGAGAGGACTCCCTAATATCGGAGATGTAGTGAGCTAATCTCTTCTGATGTCCTTGTACTCGGAGTACTGTCTTTCTTTTTATTTCCTCATAGATGCCGGTGGGAATAAAGTATTTTATTATAGAGCTATGTAGCTCTTCTACTGGGAAAGTAGAGGTTAGGGCTTCTAGGACACGATTTTTTAACGGGGGTTTACACTTTGGTAACAGAACTTGTAAAATTTGCCAGTCATTCAGCTGCTGTAGATCCTTTATCTGAAGAAGATAACTAATAAATGTTAGTAATTTGGAAACATTTAAGCCATCCGTATAAGGGATTTCGGTTAAAATCTTCTCCACAGGGTGAGTCATTTTTCCGTATAGATCTGCGTTATAGTTCATAGGTGTAATTCCTCGATGAGGGCGATTGGATTCATTGGAGGTGGTGGTCAATTCATTATTTCCGGGACGAAACTGAAAATGCTCGGGAGGAGGGGCATTTACATCTGTATCAGTATTTTGTTCTGGGTTCGCTTGCACTTGCGATACGATAGGTGAGTTCCGATCCGAGTTAGGCGGAGGTAAACCAGTGGTGGGGGATTGTACTGGGGAGATGTGTAATTTCATTAATGATTTCTCTATTTCGTCCATCCTGAATGAGTCGGATTTTCGTCTTAAATCGTTAATAATTGAAGGTAAGCGGCGTAGAGCTTCGTCTGCTAGCTTTTGTACATCAACGGGTATTTCTGTGAGGTTCGGCCAGATCGACAAATTTTTTATTCGCCTGGTTAAATGCTCTATTCTCTGGGTAGTCCGCAAAATTTTTGCCGGAGATTTCTCGTCTTGGAGTGTTTGAGACAATAAGTATAGTTCACTATACTTGGCATTACAAATTTCTTTCTCGCTTTCATAATCGAGTTGGCTTAGATAGTTTAATTGCACGGGCGCATCAAATCCACATTCGCGAATTGACCTTCGTAATTCCGCGACTGTTACATCAGCATGGGGTAGTCCACGCAAAAGGGCTTCGTAAGACAGCTCGTCTTGTAATAACAAATCCGGGTTAAATTGGGCCATTTTGTTCTAACACATTAGCACGTACTTAAATTTAATACTAGTACATTACACATATATTACATATATATATAATAAATTCATAAGTAATCAATTTACACAAATTAGAAAAGAACAATTTCTCTTCTAAGGGAGAGACAGAAATCACACACACATATTTTTCAAGGTTAAATAGCCGATCAGCTGTTTTCTGGAATGTAGGTCACCCTCTGTGTTTAGTTAACAAGGAACTGGTGTGTCAGTGAGAAAGGGGGTTTTACTCTTATTGTTCTCTAGACAATGCGACTGAATAACACAACTACTTTATACCGTTATAAACGAGAGAAGGGGGGCACAATCTTATTCAACAAATTTATTATTATTATTTCGCTTGACAACACTTTGACTCCGTTCATTCATAAACTTTTCTCAATTAAATAAATTACTTATTTTGTTCACAAGTTTTAAATCACGAACTTCTACTTAATTATCTTGGTCTACATTACATACTTTATTATTAACAAAGTTATTTTTAATTTTTTTTTTTTTTTTATAACACATACTAGTGTATGTAAGCTATATAGTTGGACATACACTGTGCAGAATGATTCAGGAAACAACAGGTCATGGATTGTCGTAAACAAACCTGTTACAGATTGTTCGGTTGACCAAAATTGTTATGTTTGGTCACAATTCATGTATGCAAGTAATTATATAGAGTAATGCAGGTTCCTACTGGCCTATAGAATGCAAAAGCTATATGCATTGTATGACGCTAAGGATATTTCACTTATACATACTATCATTTACGTAACTTAATAAACTATTAAATATGTTTTGAACATTAAAGTTATTAAGGTAACTTTCTGAGTGCATAGATCAATATTATATATTTAGTTAAATTATCTACGCATAGTGATGCACTTTTGTTTAGATGTCACAAGTGGCGCAAATTTGTTTGTGACACTCTATACACAAATAAAACTCTTTCCTTTGTTTCCTTTTTTCTTTTTTTTTTTTAAAAAGAGTGACGCAATTTTGTTTGCGTCGCGATGCTTACAACTACTTTAACTTTTAAGTAATTAGCAGAGTGGCGCACTTTTGTAACGTCTTTTCGCCGCGTTACAAATCCAGGGAACCCATCGTAATTAAACTCCGTTAATTAGATGGGCTGCCTACGTTGTAACAGAATGTATCACAAATAATTAATATAACAAATTACTTACTAACTGTGTAAGGAAACAATGGCAAGGTATACAATTGATTTAAGCACTCCTCATATGTGTGTAACAAGAAGACTTCTCTTTATTTAACATTTAAAAACATTTACTGACAGATCCCATGACATTACTAATTCAATTATTAAGTTATTTGAAATGTTTCTTTAAACTTTGGGATCAACATTGATTCTATATAGCTATACCTCGGATCCGTGTAACCTTCGGTATTTATTCGTTAAAACTTTTAGTCATAATCAATTCATGATATTAGCTTGCAAGACTTTCTTTTATTCAACCATTGGAAGAATGGTATTATTGCTTGAATTATATTACTATACATTAGCATATAAACTGTTACAACGTATGAAGTTAGAATAGTTACATGAAATTCTTAGATTTAATTTATTAGTCTTTACAAAGTTAATAGTTTCTGAAAAGTCTCTTTCAAGATGTGTTGTGTAACAAATATTAGTAACCCTCGATAGACAGGCTATCGAGTCACCTTTTAATTGGTGTGCAGAAGACTCGTCCTGGGGTATCCGTCTTGGGAAACAGGAACAGCTACGTCGTCATCTCGGTCTGGTCTACGTCAGTAAAGGGGTTCAAAGTCCGCAGGTTGAACCTTCTACGATGGTACTTGTAGATTCTCGGATGTCCTGATCTGCATATTCTGTCGTGTGTACTAGAGTTTGTGGCTTCTGATAGTTCACATCTCCAGGTATGATGTTGGAAGTGTTGTTAGTTCTTGAAGTTCGAAGTCATCTTGTGTTACACCCTTTTTTACGTTTCGAGTTTTACACTTTAAATCTCTTGTTTATTTACATAACTATATTAGTTAACACATCCAGATGCTTTAAGCAGCTATTTCTGGTATACTATCTTAAGGTAAAACAAAGTATAGGTAACATATTTTAAGAGCACAGCTCTTACGTCTATACTGTATGAAGTCACCATTGCGAGAGAGCGAAATTCTGCTCCCTTCGCCTGGTACTGGACAAAATGGTAGTGGGGCAATTACCGCGCGAGAATATAGTTCCTAACTATATTTAAGTTAACATTTTTATTTATACAAACTATCCCTAAACAAATATACATAATTTAAATCAGTTGTTTTAGCGACTATCTGTGTCTTCAGATTTTTAATTATTAACATTAGGTTTTTTTATCTTATTCTAACTTACACAAGACTCGGAAAACATGTCGAGTCTGGAATCAACAGGACAGCGCCTGCTCACAAGCAAAGGGTTAAATACGATATTAATGACTCTTTACAATTTATCTTTTATTAGAGTATCTTCTTACTAACTAATTACTGCTTCCTCTCATACTGAGTACATACAGGTATTTTATATTAATACAGTGAGATTTAAATGGCTTAATAGCTCGCAACCTTAATTTTTAAAATTTTTTATTATTTTGATTATTGGTACAATTTAAATCGTCACAAATTGATGTATGTAGGTAAATGACAAAGTGAAAGAAAAAATATCAGATCAGACTTATGAATGAGAAGAACTGGATAATTAGAATGCTACTGGGTACTCAAGAAATTGAATGAGTTCATGAATTTGCTGCTTGGTGATAATAGAAGGTTACATGTGTAAGTCAGAAAGAAAAATAAAGGCCGTTTCACCCTGAAAGCTTAGCTAACCCAAGATTTTCTAAGCTAACTTTTTAGAAAACTGCTGGACATATATTAGAATGAGTTGGTTCACAAAGGAGGCTACAATGTGTTCTTTCGGACTGCTGCCAGGGTAATTTAACCACTCCCCATGTCAGCCAGCTTAACGTTGCGTATGCTCGTAACCCATCTTGGCGTTTGCGCATGCGCATAACGAAGTTACTTGCAAATTTGTTTAGATTTATTTATTTTTCAATCATCTTTTTATATTAACAAGCAGAATGATCACTGTTGCACACCACTATATAAAAATTATCCCGATTAGCGCTTTCAAGCTTCACAGCTCATCGTCAGATCGGAATTCTGTCGGTTCCGATCTGACGATGAGCTGTGAAGCTTGAAAGCGCTAATCGGGATAATTTTTATATAGTGGTGTGCAACAGTGATCATTCTGCTTGTGATTTCAACCACTAACACAACTTTCTTCATTAAAATTTTATATTAAGAAATTCTTAAATGAACTTATTAAATAATATCCAAATCTATGAAATCAGCGATCACACTCGGAAAGATAGCTCTCGGAAGTAAGTAAAGAGACCACAAGTAGCGCTGAAGAGGCAAACATGAACTAAAACATAGCTTAGGGTTAACAATGAGTGTGAAACCAAACTGATACACGTAGTGCAATACACCAAACCTTAGCTTAGCCTTTAGTGTGAACCTGCTTTAACGCTACTAAGCAAACTTTTAAAAATACACAACAAGGTATTTATAAGTAATCATATGAATTTACAAGTTACGAGGGCTTCTGCAAAACTTGTTTATATTACCTTACTAGCAAAATACCAGTGCTTGGCTACGGAGTTTCACGTTGTACGTAATTATACAATTATTGCTCGCTTAATAGTATAGGATTAGATAGATTGTAAAAATTCTCAACTCTTAGTTTGTCTATTTACATTCATAGTAACAGCTATTTATTATTTATTTCGAGAAAATCGTTAGAGCCGTTTCCGAGAAAAAAAGGACATACATTTATTAATTAATTGAACTTCGAAATTTTCTCGACTATAAGAACCTGCAAACAACGAAGTTTTTTCAATTTAAAACAATGATTAAAAACTCAGGACTAAATGTATTCGGGGTTTCCAGTAAACTGAGATGTCAACCACTTCATTTACCAAGTGTGCAATTCCCGCGATAAATTTCAGTATTTGGTTTTTTGCCCCTTAGGAGTGAAAGTTTTTAAAACAGTTTCTTAGTGAGCACCTATGATGAAGCTATGTTCAAAGTTTCATTGATATCCATTCAGTGGTTTCAGAGATATCGTGATCAGTGAGTCAGTCAGTGGTATTTGGCTTATATAGATATCTATATCTAGCCGATTTACCCAGCGTTGCTCGGGTTCTTAATTTATTCACAGGCTCATAGGCACCTATTCTTGTTCTAACGTTATATTACTTGTATATTGTATAATCTTCCTTATATTGTTACGTTCGCATTCTCACTGGAGGAATACTCTGTAGCGCACCTGTTTAAGAACATGTCATAAACTGTATTCTTATATCTGGAGAAGAATTCTGTTGCGCGTGATGCTCCTGCTCGATTTCTAACTCTGGGAGAGGTCGAACAGCTAAATTAGTTTTCAATAAAATGTCTACAGTACTTCCACGCGCTGCGTATTTAACTGTCGTTTTATAATTCATTGTGTTAATGTTGAAATAAGGCATTTGTTAAATTAGTGTCTCCTAAACTTATTCTAACAATACAATACCTCTATAGATTTCAGCTTATCAATTTTTAAATTCAAACTGAAGCAAGTGCATTTATATTGTCTGAACACTGTGATCTGAATACATTCGCTATCAAAACTTTGTTTTTTATACTCGCTTATAACTTACTTCGATCTTAACTTATCCACTTTTAAATTCAAACTGAAACAACTCTGAATTCACACACTATTAAGAAGTTTCTTAAGATGCATACACCACCTTTGATATCATAACCTATATCTTTATTTATAAGAATCGTGGACTCTGGCCCCGCCGTCTTTCGCGGGATCCGTCCTAAGACTCCCCGGGTTCCGTGGATGAACTCCGGGGAAGGCCCGTCGGACGACTCCCGCGCTATTTCCTACGCGGGAGACTTCCACCGATGCTATGGTAACCAGAATCTATTCTATTGGGTTGCCATAGTAACCAGATCTAATAGTGTTTTTAAGACCCAAAGGACCCCCCAGAGGATCATATCGAAAAAAACACCTGTCCTATGTTGGTTCTCCCGTTGCGTAAAATATTTGTTCCAAGTTTGGTTGAAATCGGTCCATTGGTTTAGAAGGAGATGTGGAAGACCCCAAAGGACCCCCCAAAGGATCGTATCGAAAAAAACACTTGTCGTCTGTTGGTTCTCCCGTTGCGTAAAATATTTGTGCCATGTTTGGTTGAAATTGGTCGAGTGGTTTAGGAGGAGATGTGGAAGACCCCAAAGAACCCCCCAAAGGACCCCATCGAAAAAACACCTATCCTATGTTGGTTCTCCCGTCGCGTAATATATTTGTGCCAAGTTTGGTTGAAATCGGTCCAGTGGTTTAGGAGGAGATGTGGAACATACATACATACATAGATACATACATACAATGGGGGGGGGGTTTGCCCCTTAGGAGTGAAAGTTTTTAAAACCGTTTCTTAGTGAGCACCTAAGACCTATGATGAAGCTATGTTTAAAGTTTCATTGATATCCATTCAGTAGTTTTTGCTCTACGTTGATTCTATGTCAGTCAGTCAGGCAAACTCCCCCCCCTTTTTCCCCTTTAAAGGTCGAATTTCCAAAAATCCCTTCTTAGCGGATACCTACATCACATAAGGAACCTACATGCCAAATTTCAAGTTTCTAGGTGTTAGGCCTATAGTTTCGGAGATTTCGTGATGAATCAGTGTCAGTGAGTCAGTGGTATTTCTCTTTTATACATATAGATTTACGAAAGTGGGACCTAGACTTGTTGCGGAAGGAAAAAGCCTGGCTAGAGACAATTTAAACGTGGAAATGGATAAGGATGAGCAGAACGGAAAACAAAGTTTAATCTTTAAAGGAAGTACTCGAGGAAATAAATAGCTTTTAAAAGTAGTGAAAAGGAGGAAGATAAATTTTCTGACTATGTTCAGACATATTCATGAGTCTATTCTCAACATTTCTGAATGAAAAACTGTTGGGAAGAGAGGGAGACCGAGAGGATAACTGTTGGAGATGGCAGGAAGAGGTCAATCGAGAAAAAGTGTTGGAGAATGTAGGCAGAGGTCGACTGAGGTGAAAATATTGGACGGATGCAAATAACGATGGGTCCGAAGAGAGTCCTATGGAGTCGGAAGAGATGAAGGCCTCAACAGCTCAATGTAAAAGGTAAAGATAACTAAGATTTCTGTCTATTCTGAAGAAACACATATAAACTCATTCTACAGTATAACGTAACATTTCACATAGGCTTAATTAACATATAAAACCTCAATTTAACAATAAACAACTCAATATAAATGATAAAGATAACAAAGATTTCACTTGATTCTGAAGAAACACAAACTCATTTTATAATATAGCGTAACATTTCACATAATTAACATTATGTAACGTAAAGGATGGATACGTTATCCATCCTTGACACGAATATTCTTGCCTTTGACAAGAATATCGCTCAGGAAATTTAATTACGTCTTCTTAAATAAGTTCGTTTTGAAATTACCGCCGACTATGCATCGAATGTATGCATCACATGCGCCTTGTAATATGACGTATTTCTCAGCAGTCGGCATCGAATTCACGATTTTTGTTCTGTGTAAGCGGTTTACAATTGTGCTGTAGTACACATCTCGTCAACTGTAAGGTTTGTGTTGAAATACGTTTTTTTAGCAAAAACCAATAGTACTGGTAAATTCACAGGCAATTTGTAAGATAAAACCTGCGTTTCTTATGGTAATATCGAGTTAAACCAACAATCACTGCAATTGCGACACTCGTCGCTTGCGGAATCAGGAGGTTTAAGCTTGCTGTCCAAAACGTCATGGCCACTGTTTTCTAGGAAAAGAAAGGCATCTTCTTGATTTCATGGAACGCGGAATGACTGTTAATGGTGATGCGTACTGTATAACCCTGCTGAAGTTATTCGTTCCGTTTAAAACAAAAGTTGTTGCTCGGTATCCAGAAAGATCATGATTTTGTAGCAGCTCAAACTGTTCAGATACTGGAAAAATTTGACTGAACAAAATTTTACCATCCTCCCTATTCCCCCGGCAATCTATCACTGATTACCACTTATTCATTAACGTAAAGAAACAGCTTGGATCGCAGCGATTGGAAAATTACTAGGAACTGAAGTGTAATGGAATAATTGGGAGACAGTTGGAAGTGTTATGGAATAATGAAGCTATTGAAACGGTATCAAAAATGCTTGAAATATCAACGATGATTATGTAAAGAAAATAAGGGTAGTTTGAGAGTTATTTGACTCTAATAACCCATTTTCATTTTTTATTGTCTTCTTCTTATTTGATAACGTATAGTATTACTTGAAAAACACCCCTCATAACCCGAATATGCAACATAACAAATGTGACATATGCATACGTCCATGGAAGAATTATACTACGTATTACAGTTCTTGTATATTGTAATTATTGTATATAGTATACTCTATTCTATTTATTAATGAACACTAATTGAATGTAATCAGCAAAAGAATGTATAATTGAGTACATTTAACACACACAATCAATTACCAGATTCTCTGTAGGCCTTGAAAGAGACAACCGTTATAAAATGACAACGAAAATGAAAAATGGGTATGTTGCGGAACACACGTTAGAAGTGAGAACTTCAGTGACGGGTGATGAGTGAATTGGTTGATGGTGTGTAGTTTTAAATATTGTGAAATTTATATCTACTTGTCTGGTAAACTGCATTTTCATCAAATCGGAACCAACGCCATGTTCACTTCTGTTGATTACAAATCAAAGCAGCGTTTTCACACGAAGAGTCATAATTTGTAATAATTGGGTACTTATTACTACTCACAAGGTAATACATAGTGAAATATAATATCAAATAATACGTCTAAACGCGGCCAAACGAACGCTCCTGCAACGTCACGTGCAATCTATTCTCTGCACCAAGAACACAAACAGGATGAAACATCTTTCATAGTGTGTGCGCGTGTTGTTTGTTCTTAAAGTACTCTATCGGAACAAATGCTTCGGCATTTGAGCGAACTAATGTTATAGCAGAATTTCGTCAGTTCGGAAAAACTGACCCGTGGATCACGAAGGACAATTTTCGCAACAGGCGTATTTATATGAAGCAATAAGGAAAACGGTTAGTAAAAAAATACCATTATTCTTTGACGTAAATAGATTACAGTGCCTGCTCAATTGAAAAAAGTAAACATTATGCATTTAGATCATGCTGCCTACGCATGTTTATATTCAACCCATACCCTATTTGTTTTAATAAAGGGTAACAAATAAGGAAAATTGGAAAAATTCAGTTTTGGCTAAACGGATTTACTAAAGATTAACATCAGATGCAAGAGAAACCATTGTGGAAATAAATTTTTGTTATTATTATTAATTTGTGTCTCAATTGTAAAATCTGAAAACTGATTTTGTACCCTTTCCAGTATGCTTCTCTAATGAACGCTTAGTTTAACTGCATTTATGATATTTCTGTTTTGCACGATTGAAACGTGATTGGGTATAATAATGTTTTATCGTGTGTAAGTTTATGAAAGATAGTTTCATTTTAAAAGGAAAAATGCGATTTCGAAAATCATAAAATACATTTTAAGAACTGAAAACAGAAGGTGGGAATTAAACGTAGACACCACATAGCCTATTACAGTATCAAAAATCGTATAGAAATGTGAAGAACACACAGAAGAAGTACCAGAAACAGATTACCGAAGATGAAATTCAGTTTAAATTCTTTAAAAAAGGAAGTAGATGGAGGCCTACGAAAAGTGGACAGACTAACATTTGAAGGGGCCTTGACTAAACCGTGGAGAACAGAAAAAGAATATAATAAATTTCCTTTAGTAAATCGTTGTCGGTAAAGGAGTTGCGAGACGACAGCTAGGCATTTCCAGTACACAATATCAGACGGACAGGTGTTCTGTACATAGTATTATTCACCTCCCTTCGCCAAATATGCCTATATATTATTTTTTCGAAAAGAAATTCCCACTAATCAACCTGATAATTTTCATAAGTGTTATGTAGTATAAAGTCTATATTCTTTAGATTGAAATAGCAAAGTCTTTTGATTTGTATAAATATCATTGTTAATTTTATTATTTTACCATGGAATAAACTTTATTTTGCTTCTATAAAAGTTAACATTATGATGTTCTTCTTTTTGTGGCTGAGGTCTGTCTCGTCAGTAGCTGTCGTTCTGTAGCTTCTTCAGTGGCCGTCTTGTCATTCCATTCATCTTTGAAAAACTATAAATCCACCTACTATTTCAATTGGTGCCTGCTAAGTACTGTGATTCCTCAATACCTTACTAAGGATAAACTCGAAAAGATAATCTTAAGACGAGGATATTCAATCGAAGAGTGCAGGAATGATTTAAGCGACCATTTTGTATGATAACAAGAAACTTACTTTCGAAAAATGGTTACGATATATATATCAGATGCTGCCAAAAGGATGTTGGACGACCAAAGAACAGTAATGATAATCTTGTGTAACCAGTACAGGTTGTTAGCCAAATTCTTGCAAGAAAGAAAAACGAACTTTAATTTCCTTGTTTAATGGCGATAAGCCTAACTACGTATTTAAAACAAATATTTACGCTTGTAGTTTGCCCATGGTTTTTCTTAGGTAGATCGTACACGTAGTAAAGACCAATGTGTGAGCGCTGAAACAAAGCGATTTTGCGCGATAAAAATGAGGCTGCTCGTCTGCTAGATTTTTTTTTATCTACGTATAAACGGCGCATAACAACTCGACTCTGCGAAAAGTAACTCTTGCCTCTAAGTAAAGACTTCAATGTTTAACGCCAGCTTACATTACATGGTAAGCAGTATTGGATTTCTCATCGTCGTCCCCGCTCGGAATTACTTCTATACCGCATTTGTGTATCGGAAGAAGTGTAGCCAATATCTGAAAGTAAATCAATAAATAATATTACACTTTGTACGGTGATTGCATATAGGCCTACGATCTCATGCAGTAATGTGTGACGTGACTATGATAACGCGTTACCTGTCATGCCTACGTGAAACCCCCTGCATCAATAGGAATGTTTTACATTACGCTGCAGGTGCTGGAAGATATGTTGTATGTGCGTGCGCTTACTGTTGTAAATTATCGTTGAGCGACTCAGTGGCAGGCGGTAAATGAAATGACCAACTAAACGCAGCCGCTGTCATCTGTTTATTGATTTATGCCTAACAGAAATAAAACACAATGAAGTTCATAACGCAAATATACACGCAAAGTACAGTTCAACAAACCGTTTACAGAGACGCTCATTGGCTGAGGATATATTTGTTCGCTGCTGACAAAATCAACTAATTGCGTGAATTTCGCGTAATTCAAGTATTATTAAGTACTTGAGTACACCTAAAAAGTTGCTAGAGACCCATAGGGCGTAGCAGGCTATCAACCTAGGTATTCTGGTTTCGATTTCCGGCAACACGGTAATATCGAGGTCCATCTCCCAGATCGACTTAGCCTGATTACTTCGGATAATACCCTGCTACAACAACGGGCCACGCTACACTACCTTCCTCCTACGCCGAACCGTTCATCACATAAGCAGCCTACTCCACTCACACACTTACCTGATGCTCCTAAGCACCTTCCATGGTATAACAAATGTATAATAATAGTAGAGGGAAAATGAGGATTCAAACTCACTTTCACTTTCTATCAGCTGGACCACAGCATCCGCGACTT
The DNA here is from genome assembly GCA_034769895.1 of Magicicada septendecula. Classification (NCBI taxonomy): domain Eukaryota; kingdom Metazoa; phylum Arthropoda; class Insecta; order Hemiptera; family Cicadidae; genus Magicicada; species Magicicada septendecula. The sequence goes on along the minus strand of CM068369.1, from coordinate 180,927,023 downwards.
TTTCGCGTATATGCCGTCTTTCGCGAGCCTAGATCACTTTCACTTTCTACTGGACCACAGCATCCGCGACTTTTTCGCTGATCTGTGTGGTGGGTGGGGGGTTCCGACTTGATGCATTATAGTGTATATATTAAATATATGATCAGAGTTACCAACCTTGCATGAGTTCAAATTTGTTGTGTGTTATAATGTATATTAAATCTATATGATCAGGTTTACCAACCTATGTATGGGTTCAAACTTGATATGTGTGTGTATTATAGTGTATATTAAAATATATGATCAGGGTTACCAATCCTGCATTATTGTGTATAGAACAGATCTGCCAACATTTTTCTTCGGTGGGAAATTCAAACTATATTAGCAGACGCATTATAGTGTATAGTAAATTATATGACTGTTGACGACTTCGATATCAACTCTCTCTCCCCTCTTCTCTCTTTGTCTCTAGACACTGCTACTTATGGATTATTGTAAGTAGCGATACTAAAATGTAATCACCAGGAAATATATTTATCACCTACCTCGTTGCGTCCTACTTCTAATTTTGACACATGACAGTCATTGACCACGATTTAGAAATTAATATACGGCCAAGTCTGTGTGTGGTAAAGTGTTACGCATAAAAAAAAATCTCCTTGAAATAAGGTATTTTCAAAAGTTTTGTGTACACATACGCATACACACATTGTGTATGTCTCTCTCTCGCTGCAAACGTTGACAAGAATTCCCTTATTCAAAGCGATTTGTATGTGTACACGAACTTAAATATGGTTTACAGACCATTGTAATTTTAAAAATTCATTTTTGCATTAATTAAATATATATATATATCGTAAACAATGAAATAATAATATTTCGTCATTAGAAAGTTATATTCAGTGTGGTAATTAGTGATAGAAAGATTAACTATGTATGCGCGCGCACACACACACACACACACACACACACACACAAACTTAAATATGGTTTACAGACCATTGTAATTTTAGAAATTCATTTTTGCATTAATTAAATATATATCGTCATTGTAAGATTTTAATAAAACAATTATCAGTTTAAATAATAATAATTTTCGTGATTGTAAGATACAACCTGCAAATTATTAAAATGTCTCTCTCTCACACATTTCTGATTACTATACAAATAATTGCATGCATATTCGGAGGTTTATAACGAAATAAATTAAAATAAACCATAATTTGTTTTAAATAATTAAATATATATTTACAACACTGTACACAAACTTAAAATATAGTTTACAAACCGCTATAATACAATTATTCAAAAAATACATTTTACATTGATTAAATATATATATATCACAAACAAACATTGTTATATATAAAATAAATACAATATTAATAATAATATTGTTTTAAATGATTAAATATATATTTACAGCACTGTACACAAACTTAAAATATAGTTTACAAACCGTTATAATACAATTACTCAAAAATACATTTTACATTGATTAAATATATATATAGCACAAACAAACATTGTTATATAAAATAAATACAATATTAATAATAATTTTTGACATTGTAAGAACATTGTAAATAATAATTTCACGGCTGTAGATACAGTTCACAAGGAAGTTTATCTGTAACATAACAATACAGTCGATATTAGAATCACTGATACGATAAATATTCAATTATCACATGCACACACACACACACACACACACACACACAGTTAGTGGAAAGAATCAAATGCGTTAAGTAAGTAAACTTTTTCAAGTATATGTCATTTTTCATAAGTTAATGTACTTTCAAATAATTTCTAATCAAGCCAAATATTATTCATCGGAAATTTGTAAATACTGCTTAGAATCAATGATACAGTTATCGCATAAGTTAATGTACTTTCAAATAATTTCTAATCGAACCAACTATTATTCAACGAAACTTTGTAGAATCAATGATACATTTATCATGTACGTACAAATTCAATTATTAAAGTGTTAAGTACAGAGAGTTGAAACTACACACACACACACACACACACACACACACACATACACACATCAATAAATTGTTTGTTAACACGATTGCTACTTACGACGTTAGGACTCAATCTCTACTTGTGTTGTTTGATTTCTCGTCCCTCGATACACTAAATGTAGTTCTTTAGGTTTGATATGTCTGAGCTCCTCATTCGTGAAGACACCTGCATACCTCTTGGGAAGATAGACACGATACTGGTGGTCGCCATCCTCCAACGTAGCAAGCACAGAGATCCCATATTTTGTGTCCACATTTGTTAAGACCATGATGGGATATTTTTTATTCACTGTCAATTCTGAACATCGTTTGTACTCGATAGCACTTACAGCATTAAACTTTACAAGAAACGACATTATTAGAAGAGAGAGAGAAAGACACTAGTGAACACGTCTGTATCAAGCGAGAGAGAACCAAACAATGACAGAATATTCGACACAAAAGGACAGTACAATGTGATAGTGGTGGTGGTGGTGGTAACGTCGGTGTCCCACTTTCATTTACAGCTTTGCATGTATGAACATGTCCCACAGACGAAATTAGAGACACCAAAATATAACAATGTCATTAGGAAAGTCCACTTTCATAAGGAAATAGTCACCGCTTACAGCTATGCATGTATGTACATGTCCACAACAGAATGAGAGAGATATAAATGTCATCATTCGCTGTGACCTACTTTCTAAATTTGTTACATTAAAAATGTTTGTTTAAAGCAAAAATCATGAATCATCCATTCCCGAATAGCATGCACCTTATAGTTGGCACATCGGTCAGAAGAATTGAAATGTCTAAGACATTCTGTTCCATGAATTATATACGGTATGTTTTTAGGACAACCAAAGTCATCGAGATTGATGATATTATTGTGTATTATCTTTGACTGCAAAAAACGTTTTTTCTCAAAACCCTTCACAAACACATATTTATATATACGTGTATGTGATGTTAACAATGAAACAAGATTGTCGTACGGTGTCTCTCCTTCGCTCCATCTAAGTCTATGATAATTTGACGTTAACCAGTGGTTTGTCCTAACGTATTTGGGATTCGTAACGGATGTAGCAGGCGGAGTCAAAATCCAATGTCTACCAGCAAATCTCAGAACGTCCATGATTGACAGTTCCTTCACAATATATTTTCCGTTGTCGTCGAAAAAGCACTGGAAGTCGATTATAACCGCAGTGTTATCCATAATACTGTAAGACAAAGAAACCACACATTACAAACTTATATATATATATATTATGTTTAAACACACAAATATCGTTGCGATATTAATATGTGAACTTACGTTTACAGACGTCTGGACTGAAGCACCGAGAGACGTCAACTGACGAAAGAAACAAGTGTTGAGGGGGGTTACTATACATGGAGACGAATTTTTTTAGCAGGTGGGGAGGTGTCGCCGTTCTCCATGTTGATGCGTTGTATTCGATAATGACCGTATGCAAGCGTATCATGACCATTGTCTAGTATATAGCGCTTATCATCATACGGTGACAACGCTTGCTTATTTACGCGCATCGTGTACAGCGTATGATGATCGCTACGTAAACAAAGTGCACTGGTAGAAAACTGACAATGATCAGTGAGACACTTGCGATACATATCGTGTCGTAGACTCCTCTTAATCGCAACTCGAGGCACACCTTTACATACACGTTTTTGACACTCTTTGGTAGGATCTTCGTGGACCACAAGGAACGAATAATATTTCGCACGGAGACCCACGAATTCTCTAATAGGACGACCACACGTTTCATCCTTGAACAGTCCGACAACCTTTTTGTTCTTAAGGCTATAACAAGGATGAGACGTAGGGTAATCCGATGTGTCAAAAACGTGTAGGTCCTTCTTCATGTCTGCATACAAGTCTGATGTTTGAATACTATACATCAGACTGTCTGTATCTGTCATTAACAATTTAACGTTGCGACCGTACTTGGCGACAGCATAACGATAATTAAAGTCGTACATTATAGTTTTGCTAACGTCAAGCACCGTGAAGCCGACATACACGGGACGGGAAAGAACAATGGATTTTTTACGGAGTGAGAGCCCCACCAAATCGTTCGTATAACGAATCATACGTTTTAGCCTAGGTGTGGAAACTAGTTTTTGAAGCCGTCGTTCATCCGAGACTAGTTCAAAGTCTATATGTTTCCGTACGTTCTCCAGCGACTTACCGTATACGGCGTTGTTCATCAGTTTGAAAAGGTCTTTTTCAAAGCTGTTGACGGCTGCTTGCCTCTTGCGGGTGTTGAAATCGATAAACGGTTTCAACCAAGCGCTTTGCTTAAAACACAACACCCTATGAGTCGCTTTCAGCTCTAAGCCAAGACTTAAATACAATTTCAAATTTCGATAATGGAGAACGTAATTTTGTTTGTCCTCCAAAGTTGTTAACAACTTCTCTACGGATGACCCTGATTCGTTATACGATGATCTGTATATACTCTCGTGTAAACGTTTGGAAAAGGGAGAAAGGATATCGGGTGTTATGCGCTGGCGCACAGGTGCAAGTGGGTAGTCGGAATGCAGGTCGTGTAAGGTATTAGGATAGTGTAGGTCGACTTCGAGGATGTACCCGATGTCGGAATCATCACTCACATTACGTACGTCCAAGGACTCGATTTCGTTACGATCGAGCCATCGGAAGTCTGCGTAAGGGAGTGGTTGCGACATGGCTGCACCGTATAAATTATTACAGTCCGTATACAGAATGAAGGAGGTCGGTTTCGATACATCGTACTGATCTGGAATCAAAGGATTGTTAGCGACTGCATGACGGTTGGATATCATCGCGCAGCCTCCGCGAATCCCAGACTCGACGAACAGATGTAGATTTATCTCTGTTAACAGCTCTAATTCGACCCCTGTCATTTTTAGCATCGCGTTCCAAGCGAGTCCTGGAAGCGAGTAAAAATGACACGGGTCCAAGCAGTAATCGCGTAAGGCCATGTCTCGGAAACTTTCAAAGACATCGGCAGCAGCATTACGTCTGTCAACAAATACAAATCGTGGTAATCTCCAAACGTACGCAGATTGAATGTACTCCACACGTTTTGTGCGTGCTCGTAATCTGCGTCCGAAATAGACGATTCCAACAACCGGTTATCAAAGTGTTCACGAGCGGGTAGACTTGTTTCGTTGAACCGATCAATGCTGTCAACGTACTCGTAAGGGTATACCCCCTTGCGTACGAGCAGATTGGTCTGTTCGTCGAAACCCCGTCTAAGCATTTCCTCTCTGAGCAAAGGAAATTGGCTCCCGGACGTGGACAGATTGGTAACGAGTGTGTCCAGAGAGCGATTAAGAAATTGAAAGGAGTCTACGAAACGCAAGGGACCCAGGGAGAACGACACGTAACGCTCACTAAATGTTGCAATGCAGGATACGTGTTGGTCCTTATATTTTCCTAAAGCCTGCATTAAATGGTGGCAGTCGTAGCCACGAAGGTTGCGAAAGAAGACGGGGATATGACGAGGCATCTTGTAGCTTAGATTACAGCTATTTTGGGCTGCTCCCAAGAATTTCCCCGTAAGATGACAATGATTGCGTACCTTGTCATCGTCTGTCAAAGGGCGCTCACACAAATGACAAACGGTGGCGTTAGTGAACACAACATTGTCATCATCGGACATAATTATTTCTACGTTATGTCGTACTACCTTCATCATATCCTCGGCGTCTTTCATCAACCACGAGAAGAAAGTGTCTACGACGTTTTCACCCCGATAAACTTTAGCCTCTCTCCAGAGTCTGTGTGTATGATCGACGATAGCATAGGAGAAACCTGACGGAATATGCATCGCTTCGTATGATGTGGACGATACAGGAGGAGAAGTTATTTTCTGACGGGCACCGTTGCTATCAACTGAGTAGAATTCACCTAACTCGTGCACTGTCGTCGGGACGTTGTTACCAGGTGAACACGATTGAAGCGGAGTGATGAGGGACTCGAAGTCGGCGTAGACGGTAAAGGGTACTTTAAGACAGTGCGCGTAATTTTTAAATGACATAAACTTCTTCTCCTCTGTGGGCATTTTGGTTTCTGCTCGCCGTAAGGTGTGCAGTAGGGGAGATGATCGGACAGACCATGTTCTGTGGAGAAACGATGCAGGCAGTAGTCGCAGTAAAATGATTTATTGTTGTGTTTTGTTAGGGATGATAACAATCTACTCATGTTACTGATAAGACAGTAATGTTTTCGGCTATTTGTATCCGACAGAAGTAAAAGATTAACATGATGTAATCTGTCCTTATTGGGGGTAATTCTTAACGGATAAACCTCATTTTTTAATTCGTTTCTGATATTGTCTTCTATCTCATAGCCGAAAACGTTTATAGAAATGTTGGGATTCTGTGCTTCAAATTTAGAAAGTGAGTTTATAGAAACAGGGTACTCGATACCGGACATATTTAAGGTGTTTTTGAAGGGAGCGTATTTTGAAGCACGTTCTTTATTACGTTCTTGAGGGTGTATGTGAGCTAGTACGGACCATAGAAAACACATTTCATCTTGGGGGTTCTTGATGTTGACTACTGCCCTGGTGAATGCAAGTTTTCGCGGGGTTGGAAGGTAGGAGGACGCTGCTAGAGGCCGGTACCGTCCAACAACCAGTTCCAGCTTCAGTACAGCATCCACCGACCATCCGCTCCCGTCACGGGTAAAATTGGATATGCTATTCATGATTTTATCGTAGGATTCATCGAGTAGACAGTTCAACTCGTCGTTGTCGTCCGTGAGCAACGTACGACAACGTCCGTGGAAGACGGCGTCTTTGGTTACATCTTTTTCTTCGCCGCTGTCACCATCTAACACAGTTTTAGTGAAACGTATCCTGCACGCAATATGCCATTTGATACTGCGTAAACGTGCTTGTTCTGCCAGAATATCCTTGCACAATAAAGGTCGCACCTCAGTCATTATCAGTAATATATCTTGATCTTCTTCTTCTTCTGTGTCGTGTACACAGGCAGGTAATTAAAAGTTGTGAGGGATCCTCTAATACTAGTGTTTCGCACGATATAAAATCGTGTCATAACTGAAACAATAGAAACACATGTATTAGCTAATAGGAATGATGAATAACACACACACACACACACACACACACACATTCATGTTTGTGGTAAATAAATATATAGTACACGTTAGTAATACGTTAGTTTATTGCAAACTGTGAAGATGGCAGCTACTCCTGATTTTAGCATCGAAAGTGAAAGAAGAAAATCGTTCAAGTATTGGGAAGTGACGTTTGTCAGCCCCGACGAGTTAGCGTTTGCTGGGTTTTACTACTATCCGCTAAATTATGATGTTTGTGGACATAGTATGTCATTCATAGACGATAGAGTTAAATGCTTTTGTTGCGGAATTGAATTAGTTCATTGGAGAGAAGGTGACATACCTATGGTGGAACATGAAAAATTTTCTCCGTCATGTCAATTTCTAAACGATGTCAAGAGACAATACATTGGGGAGAAGGTGACAAACCTATGTCAGAACATAAAAAATTTTCTCCGCCATATCAATTTCTAAACAACGTCAAGAGACTATCTTGTACAGGTTAGACAGAGTTAATTCATATCAAACAAATTTGGTTTGCTACATAATTATAGAGAGAGAGACAATTGGTATTTTAAAAAATTTGTTTACCTTGTTGAGGATGTTCCTGTTCCTGCTGATGTTGTTGTTGTTGTTCTGGATTCTGTTGAAGGTCGGACATGATGATATTCAGACGTGAGAATGAATACTGAAAAACAAAGAAACTGTTATAGATATATATAGTATTTTTAACGCTGGTATTATGTTAGTGTATCTTAAACCATGAACAACGCACGCAAGACTATAGCTCTAGAGCTACACAGAGCAGCGAGAAGGAATTTCGTTAGGCGCGCGGTTGAATTGAAGGGTCTACACGACTTGTACCAGGCGGATCTTGTGGAGATGATACCATACGCTCGAGTGAACAAAGGGTACAAGTACATGATGACAGTGATCAATGCGTTTAGCAAGTACGCGTACGCTGTACCATTGAAAACAAAGACAGGAAAAGAAGTAAAGCACGCACTAGAGCCTATACTAACTGCTAATCGAATGAAATATTTACAGACAGACAACGGGAAGGAGTATTACAACAGCACAGTACAAGCGTTGCTAAAAAAGTATAATGTGAAACATTACTCAACCTACAGTGAGAAAAAAGCTTCCATAGTGGAACGTTTTAATCGCACACTGAAGACACACATGTATCGAGCTTTCAGCGAACAAGGACACTACCGCTGGTTGGATCTACTACCTACATTACTGAAATCGTACAACAATACAACACACAGAACCATTGGTATGAAACCTAGTGAAGTGAATGACGCCAACGAACATATAGTGTTGGAACGAATAAGGAAGAACACAGCGCCTAAAATCAGTCCAACGAAACCACCCAAATTTAAAGTCGGTGACCGTGTTCGTATAAGTAAGCACAAAATGACGTTCGCCAAAGGTTATACGCCAAATTGGACTAACGAAATATTCACTGTGGATAAAGTACAATCCACTACCATCCCAGTCACTTATCTGCTAAAAGATCATCTAAACAAAGTGTTGAAAGGTGGTTTTTACGAGCACGAGATTAGTAAGTCCAAAGTCGGCGACGTATACCTAGTGGAAAAGGTGTTACAACGCAAAGGTGACAGAGTGCGTGTTCGTTGGCTCGGTTTCGATGGTAAACACGATGCATGGATACATAAGAAAGATCTAATATAAAAAAAGGTGACAGCACGTGCTGAAAACAGTATGCTTTCGGTATTCACAAAGATGAAGATTGTACAGCAAGCAAACAAATTACCAATAAAGGATATGGACTTTTTGGCTGGTGACGAAGGCAGTGCTAAAGGTAAACATGGCCCGCTATTACCGAACAGTATTCGCTGTATCGTTACAGGTCCAAGTTCCTGTGGGAAATCAAATGTGCTATTCAACCTACTGTTTGATGCCAACGGACTACGTTTCCGCAACGTATACGTGTTTTCAAAATCATTATTTCAACCAAAATACAGAATGCTAGAAACAGTGATGAAATCACTCGCTGATGAAGGTTTAGGTTATCATGCATACAGCGAGAACGAAGAAGTCCCACTACCGAGTGAAATCACCGGTCTCGACTCTGTTATCGTATTCGATGACGTATCGTGTGAAAGACAAAACAATATTCGAAAGTATTTTGCCATGGGGAGACATAGCGGTGTGGACACATTCTATCTATGTCAGACATATAGCCAGATACCGAAACAATTGGTGCGTGACAACGCTAACTTGTTGATATTGTTCAAACAAGACGATCTAAATTTACGACATGCTTACAATGATCACGTTAACATAGATATGAAATATGATGCTTTCAAAGACGTCTGCACGGAAGCGTGGAAGGATCGTTATGGATTTCTAGTCATAGACAAAGACTCGTCAATAAATGAAGGTAGATATAGAATCGGCTTTGATCGATTCATAATTGTTTCCGACGAAGTATAAAAGTGGTTGCACTGTAGTAATGTAATCAGTCCTCTTGCTAACACGCGATGGCGATGAATAAGGAGGAACGACTTGCGTATGATATAGATACGATAAGCGACAACATAAGGAAAAAATATCATGCATTACAACACGGTATCAGAGAAGGTGACGAGAAGTTTAGAAAAAATTACAGACCGATTCTGGAACCGTTAGAAGCTATTTCACGAAAGTTAAGTGGTGATATGATGGAGGAGGAGGAGGAGGAGGAGGAGGAGGAGGAGGAGCAGCAGCAGCAGATAAAACAAGAAGAGCCTAAACAACACGTAATAACGGAAAACGAAAGTGGCACGCAGAGTCATAACGCTTCTCATTTCAGTGACGAGGACGCCTGGAACCCTAACTCTTCACATTTCAGTGAGGATTCATTAGCAAACAAATATATGCGTTTGTGCGAATTGGCGGACTGTAAACGGATTATAGATCGTATGTATGGTGTTCGATACGAAGGTGGTAAATTTATGATAGGTGATTCAAATGTGAAAATCGATGATAACGACAACTTTCATGTCAAAGGAAAAATTTACGAGGGTACACCTGGTCTGTATGAACTTTTGTTTATGAAACTACCGAAAAAATACAATAAGGACGATATGAGGAAATATAAGTCCATACTACTAGCAACCAACGGACACAAACAAAAATATAAACACAATACGCGAATAAACAGTAACAGTGGCGTCAAGTACCGACTAGTAATATCTAAATTGTTTGCACGAAAACGTACAGGGAGTGGCTATATGGAGATGAAACCGAACACTGCAATCGATTACGTGCATTGGGATGATCCTAACGAGATGGTTAATAGATTGAGACTGTTAATGGCATCTCAAAATAGTGGTCATACTGGTCATAGGAATGAAATCGTTTCGATATTGGAAGAATTACGCGAAGTCGGCATTATCATATAAAAGCAGACGCACCGTTCTATAACCACCAGTTCTGCATAAATATGAGTGTAGACAAGTTCGGTAGACACGACAGCGCTGTAAGAGTGCGAAAAGAAACTCATCGAAGTCTGCGTGAGGATATCGGTTTAGGAGTGACTAACGACGGTCACTTTGATGTGAAAAACAAAAAGATACGCAACTTGGATGATCCTGAAGAGTTGCACGATGTTGTTTCTTTACAGTACGTAAAGGACGCATGCTTACAGTACAAGAACGACGACGACGCTACCGTAGACGCAAAAGATCATCGAATAATAATGCTAAACGATCCGCTTAAATCAAGAGATGCAGCCACAAAACGATATGTAGACGAGAAGAGTTTGAAAAAAGATCGTGCAGGTAACGTAATCGTTAATGACTGTCGACTAACGCGCGTGCAAGCACCTGTTGACTTCAAAGACGCAGTGAATTTAGAATTTTTACACGCACACACAATCAGTTTGCAAAGCGATGCTTTCTACGCTGCCGGAAGAAAAATTACGAATATAGCGAACGGTGTCAATGACAAAGACGCAGTCACTGTACGACAAATGCACGAATTAAAATTACATATAAAGACCGAATTGTACAAGGTCACTCAGGTATTTCACGCTCATATAATCAATCTAATAAAGTTTGTCTATAAATATCAAGACAGCGTGACACAGCGTTCAGTCCTGTCTGAATATATTGAAGAGGTGGGGCGTTTAATAGACGTTCTTGATACGGAAACGGAAATCAAGGATTGGAGATCTGTTTACAAGAATGCACGTACTTCGTAAGAAAAGAATGGGGCGTGGTGTAATTGGAAAAATACTTAAAAACACTGTGCCCGCTATCGTTTCGTCAGTACCTACTTTGATTAATCGAGCGGTGGACGCATTACCAGTAGAATTACATCTACCCGGCTACCGATTCTGTGGACCTGGAACAAAACTCAAAGAGAGATTGGCACGTGGCGAGCGCGGAATCAACGAGTTGGACGAAGCCTGTCGCGAACACGATATCGCCTACGCAAGGTACAAAGACAACAGTCGAAGACGTATAGCTGATCGCGTTCTTGCCGACAAAGCGTGGGAACGAGTGAAAGATTGGAATTCCGGTGTTAGTGAAAGAGCGTATGCTGCTGCTGTAGCCGCCGCAATGAAAGCGAAATCGGCAGTGGGTGGAGGGAGCTCGCGTAGTGGTTGCAGAAAAAAGAAGAAGAAGAAGGGTTCAGGAATTAAACGTCAATCCGCGAGCAAACGCAAAACGACCTGCAAACGCAAAACAGTCCCAAGGCATAAACGTAACAATAAAAAAAAAATAGCGTCAGGTCTATACCTACGTCCTTACAGACAAAAAAACTAATTTGCATACCAGTGCGTGCATTGTCTGACAGTGATTTGTATGTGTACGCAAAACTTTTGAAAATACCTTATTTCAGAGGAGTTTTTATGCGTAACACTTTACCACACACACAACCATGGAAGAATGAGAGTGCAGTTGTTAATCTGGACAGTGCAGAAGGACCTGGTACGCACTGGGTTTGCTACAAGAAGCGAAACAAACAAGTTTACTACTATGATGCGTATGGTAATATGCAGCCACCTCTTGAGCTGACACAGTATTTTGGAACCGACACTGACATTTACTACAATTACGAGCGTGAACAGCCACCACACACAGTCATCTGTGGGCATTTATGTTTGGACTTCTTAACGAGTGAGTGATCAGTAAGCGACAAGATGTCTTCGCTGTCGGACACCTTAACAGGCACGAATGCTGCTGCTCTTGTATGTGACTTTTTCCCGCCTCTCGAACTAACAAACGGCGAATGGTATGTAGGTCTATTGGACTTTACTACATACAACAGTATACCGAACGTGATTGATGGAAAAAACAATGTATTTCCAGTACTACGGGACGGAACAACGTGGGACTTGATAACGTTACCTACAGGTGCTTATGAAATCGGTGACATAGAAGCCTTCCTCAAAAAGCAGTTAGGAGACTCAAAGATTAGTCTACGTCCTAACAACAATACACTGAAATGTGAGCTGACTTGTGCACTGGATATTGACTTTCAACAAACAGTGTGCGGTATCGGTGATATGTTGGGTTTCAAGGAAAAGCGTCTGCTTGAAGCGAATAAAACTCACACGTCTGACGCCACAGTTAACATTATAAAAGTGAACAGTATACTGATAAGGTGTAATATAGTGCAAGGATCATACAAGAACGGTAAAAACGAGCACACACTGCACTCGTTCTATCCGTCAGTCGAACCAGGATTCAAAATAATTGAATCACCTACAAACGTCATATACCTACCTGTGAATGTGAGTCGTTTGGACAACATAACATTATCTTTACACGATCAGGACGGTGACGTAATAGATTTTCGCGGAGAAGTCATCACTGTGCGTTTACATCTAAAACGACTATAGACATGGGCTTGTACTTTGTTTCTTCGCCACCGCTGCTACCACAGTCGTCAGTAATAAAAAAAGAAGAAGAAGAAGAAAGATCAGTTAGGAAACGCATCAGTACTCGTTCGAAACTGAAACGATTAACATCAGTTAACCGTCGTTTCCTGATTTCACTGGGTTTTGTTGTAAACAAGTAACATGGCGAGTGGAATATTATCTGTGGAGCAGCAACCGTTCTTTGAAGACAGTATCGCACACTTTTCATTTCACTCACACGCACCGTACGCAACAACAAGATATGGAAACAATGATGAAATACGTGTGCCAATACAACAACAGGACGTCTTTACACTGCCGTCAGAAAGTTTCCTCTACATCGAAGGCAAGTTGGTTAAAAACCCTAGTGTGGCTGCAGATACTGCACTGAATGTGGAACTGGTGAACAATGCTATAGCGTTTCTCTTTGAAGAGATTCGTTACGAGTTGGCCGGAGTGGTAGTGGACCATACCAGAAACGTCGGTGTTACGTCAACTATTAAAACTTTTCTATCACTCAACAACAACACACGTGACGCAATGGAAAACGCAGGTTGGGTGGCGCCGACCACGAACGTATTAAAAGTGAATGATGACGGTGAATTCAACTTTTGTATACCACTGAAAATGCTAATGGGATTCGCAGAAGACTATACACGCATCGTGCTGAACGTGAAACAAGAACTTATACTCCTACGCACATCTACCGACATAAACGCTATGGTTTTAGTAAGCGGACAAACTACTGCTAATTGTGTTCTTGAACTAGATAAAGTTTACTGGAAAATGCCTTATGTACATGTAGCTAATGCGTACAGATTACCACTGTTACGACTCATAGAGAAAGACCACCCGATAACTATGCCTTTTAGGACCTGGGAGTTGCACGAGTATCCTGCCTTACCACAGACTAAAAGGCAGAATTGGATTGTCAAGACCTCGAGTCAGCTAGAAAAACCACGCTTTGTTGTGTTAGCGTTTCAGACAGCAAGAAAGAATGTACTGGCAGCACACGCCGATGAATTTGATCATTGTAACGTGATCAATGCGAGACTGTTTCTAAACGACAAGTATTATCCTTACGATAATTTAAACTTGGATATTGGGAAAGACCGTTTTGCATTATTGTACAATATGTACGCCACTTTTCAAAGTTCGTATTACCACCGTTTAGACGTCAGCCCAGTACTGACACCAGAATTATTCAAATCAAAAGCCCCGCTGTTTGTATTCGATTGTAGCAAACAAGACGATGCGCTTAAGTCTTCAGCAGTTGATGTACGTTTAGAATTTGAATCGTCAATGAATTTTCCTACACAGACGACTGCCTACTGTATGATACTACATGATTCGCTTGTAGAATATACACCATTGTCCAACACAGTACATAGACGTGTTTAAGTCTTATTTTATACATATTTTGTAAATACTAGTTTTAAATATATTTTCATATTTGTAACATTATAATATTGGAGCTGTGTGTGTATGTATTTTAATTGTAAAACTAGTTTAGATATATTTTAATACTTGTAACAATATATAATCT
>CM068369.1:180715016-180910016 GCA_034769895.1 Magicicada septendecula | reverse complement strand
CATTTTAGTATCGCTACTTACAATAATCCATAAGTAGCAGTGTCTAGAGACAAAGAGAGAAGAGGGGAGAGAGAGTTGATATCGAAGTCGTCAACAGTCATATAATTTACTATACACTATAATGCGTCTGCTAATATAGTTTGAATTTCCCACCGAAGAAAAATGTTGGCAGATCTGTTCTATACACAATAATGCAGGATTGGTAACCCTGATCATATATTTTAATATACACTATAATACACACACATATCAAGTTTGAACCCATACATAGGTTGGTAAACCTGATCATATAGATTTAATATACATTATAACACACAACAAATTTGAACTCATGCAAGGTTGGTAACCCTGATCATATATTTAATATATACACTATAATGCATCAAGTCGGAACCCCCCACCCACCACACAGATCAGCGAAAAAGTCGCGGATGCTGTGGTCCAGTAGAAAGTGAAAGTGATCTAGGCTCGCGAAAGACGGCATATACGCGAAAAAGTCGCGGATGCTGTGGTCCAGCTGATAGAAAGTGAAAGTGAGTTTGAATCCTCATTTTCCCTCTACTACTAATAATAATAATAATTATTATAATTATTATTATTATTATTATTATTATTATTATTATTATTATTATTATTATTATTATTATTATAGACAAAATTGGGAGGATCGTGTTATTAGATAGAAACAGTTGGAACCAAATGGCAGCATTTGTGAAGATCGTACTGCGTCAAAAGAAGTTAGAAGAAGACCAAGGATCCCCCTAATCTGGCGTAACCTGAAGTAAAATGAGGTAAGGAGGAGCCCAATTTGGGAACAATAGGGATTGCCCCGATGTAACACGAAAGAAGTTCCGGGGTCGGTTTTCATGACTTGAGACGGTTTTGTAGTGGGTGTGGGTTCCACACAACAGGGAAGAAAGACTTCCCCAAAGGTGCATAATACATTTTTTCCGTCTTCAAAAAATATTATTATTATTATGTTGTAACCTACCGAGTGGCTGCTAGGCTACAACTGTCAGTTGTTGTTCAGAGGTGAATTTAAATATTGATATGAACCGTTCTTCTCTAAAGACAGTTTATTGATGATTCGCAAATACGAAAGTGTTTACAGTTTTCTTTATAATAATTATTCTTGAAATTTACTTAATTCAAATAATTCAGTTACTTTTACTAACCTCTAAGTACCTTCAGTTACTAGTACTTAGTCTCAACAAAATAATGTAACTGCTTTAGTTACTCTAGTTACTTTAGTTACTTTGTTACTTTAATTACTGTAGTTACTTTAGTTACTCTTTAAAAATTGACAAAGAACCAAAAGTATGACTGACTATCACTGGCTAGAGAGGCTCTCTTAAAACACCTTCTAACTCAGATCAAAGAATATGTATGATCAAATCTGTTTTCTCCAGCATTTGCTTGGCTTTTTATACACAACAGGGTTGTAACCCTTATTTACAGTGGTGGGACTGTTCCCTTCTCTTATTTCTAAAACCTTAACTATGATTGGCTAAAACTAGTTGAAGTGAGGGTAATTTCTTACAATTTTTATAAGGCTTCTATTACTCGTCAAAGACCCCACGACACGATTTGGTGGGGTTTTACTATTTTAGATTAAAAGTTCTCACGGAGTACACCTTCTTTCACCAATGTTCACACGGAGTACACCTGCCTTCACACTTGTGACCCATTACTTGACTTATCCCAAAAGGATATCAACTTTAAATTTTATGGCGACATTTATGTGTTCTGTCTGGACCTTGTCATCATGAATTCTTATTTGATGTGTCTCGCCAGATTTCCTATGATTACACTGGGCAACAATGATTTTGTTAAATGCTCAATTTCTGCTAATTCTTATGTATTGTTGGGTGCTGATTCTGAATTGTAGTCAGAATTTCTCTATCAGCCTCAGTTTTTTTGTAACTACCCTTTTTATTTTTCAGTAAGTACCATGCATGAACTCCATATGCATAGAATTTTGTGAACTTAAATAATATCAACTAAATATCTTTGGTTTATTTATTGCAGCAACTAAATTGATAAGTCAGATATAATTGTTATAATTATCATACATTAACAATGCCTCGCAATTGCATTAATCATCCAAACAATTTCTGCTACGTATGTGGCGAGGTAACGTTGAAGTCCCAGAGAAGAAATATAACTGCATTGGTAAAAAAGTCATATGAGCTGTATTTTGGATGTAAATTAGGTAATCAGGATAAATCTTGGGCTCCTCATATTTGCTGTGCTTCACGTGTAACGCAGTTGACTGGTTGGCTAAATGGATCTCATCACATGCCATTTGCAGTTCCAATGGTTTGGAGAGAACCGAAGGATCACACCACGGACTGTTATTTCTGTATAACAAAAACATCTGGGATAACAGCTAAGACTAGATGTAATGTTAAATATCCCGATATTCCCTCTGCTATAAGGCCAGTGCCACACAGTCCAGAGCTTTCAATTCCAGTACCACCAGAAACATGGAACTTAGACGAAGATGAAGTTGTTACTGATGTTGAACCTTGTGCAGACTTATCAGGTGATGAAGAAAGAAGAGACCCAGATTTTTTGGAAGATACATAGGCCTATACTGAACCTCACTTAATTAATCAGTCAGAATTAAATGACCTCGTTCGTGATCTAAATTTGTCAAAGACTCAAGCAAAAATACTGGCATCAAGATTGAAAGGATGTAATCTTTTACAGCAGAATACTAAAATAAGTGTTTTCAGTGACAGGCAGTCTGAATTTGAACATTTCTTCTCCCAGTACGAGGACTTAGTGTACTGCAATGACGTGGATTCTTTAGTGGAAGCTTTGGGATATATGCGCCATCCTGAAGAATGGCGTCTATTTATAGACTCTTCAAAGCTTAGTTTGAAAGCAGTCCTACTTCACACTGGAAATAAATGCCCATCAATCCCTTTAGCTTATGCTGCTCACATTAAGGACTCATACAAAAACATGAAACTTGTATTGAGCTGGATTCAGTATGAGAAATATTCATGGCATATTTGTGGAGATCTGAAAGTGATAGCACTTTTACTTGGATTGCAACTTGGGTACACTAAATTCTGTTGCTTCTTGTGTGAATGGGACAGCAGGGATAGGAAGAATCATTACATAAAAGAGCAGTGGCCAAAGAGAGAGGCACTGACTGTAGGAGAGAAGAATGTTGTAAGTCAAGGACTAGTAAAACCTGAAAAAGTTTATCTTCCGCCACTACACATTAAGCTCGGTCTAATGAAAAATTTTGTTAAAGCAATGGATCGTAATGGTGCAGGATTTCAGTTTCTAAAAAACAAGTTCCTTAATATATGTGATGCTAAGATTAAGGAAGGTATCAGCATTTGAAGAACGTTTGAATGAATTTGAGGTTGCTGCATGGAAATCATTTCAAAATGTGGTTAACAACTTCCTGGTAAACCATAAGACGGATAACTACAGAGAACTTGTAACTGAGCTTCTTCAAAACTACAGAGAACTGGGATGTAATATGTCACTCAAAAAATTCATTTCTTAGATTCACATTTTGATTTTTTCCTTAACAATCTTGGCGCCGTGAGTGACGAACATGGTGAACGCTTTCACAAGGAAATATCCATCATGGAAACACGCTACCAGGGAAAATGGAACCCAAAAGTGCTAGCTGACTACTGCTGGAATCTAAAGAAGGATCTACCTATAGAAAATTACAGCAGAAAATCCAAAAGAAGTAGATTTTAGGTAAGTACAAAGTGCATGTAACATATTGTTATATTACCGTCACATAATTTTTTTTTGCAAAAGAAAAATGTTATTTACTACAAAACTGTGCCCGATTGAAAAAAAAACTGTTAACATATATGAAATCAGCACGAAAATTACTATAAGAATCAGTAATATATTCACTTTCATTTAACAAACAAAAAATTAAATTCTCTTGACCAGTGTTATTACTTCCTTGACAGTCACGCTTATTGAGAATGAGGGTGAAATCCTTATCAAACCGTGGGAAAGTTTCTAAAACTATTTTTAAGTTCAAAACATCTGGTTGTCTGGATTACAGTCTGACACCTGTGTCTATTGCCCAGCACAACTACGAATTTCTATAGCCTCACTTTTAATTAACAATTATGATATAATAACGTTAATTACAATTGCAATGACAACAATAATAATAATTATTATTATTATTATAATTATTATTATTAAGTAAATCTTTAAAATTTTTGGCTGTAAAGTCAGCGAAGAATATATTGGAAGTGATCGCCAGAAAGTCTTTAGCGTCCAGAAAGAAAGAAGACAGGGTTGTAAAAAGCCTTGGATGAGACCAAATGGAATGTTAGCAAACTCAACGTAGAAACCCTTGTATCATAAATAGAGAGAGAAGAGGACTATGTGCTGGAGAGATCCAGTCCCGCAGTGTCTGTAGTCGAGACCATAATGAAGCTGATAAGCCAGGCCTGCGATGTTTCACTGCATCGGGGAAGAAAGTCATGGAAGTAGAAAGGCGGTATCCTGGTGGACTGAGACGAAGGTGTCCTTCTTTTAGGAGAACTGTTATCAGGAGGATAAAAAAGGATGGCACTTAACAGCAGCAAGCAACGAAAGTGGGAGGACCTGAAGGCTGAGGTCAACAGTGACGCCTGGGTGGCTGAGTTACAGAGTCGACAGTCGCAAGATTGGGGCACAGTCGCGCAGCCTCATCATGGATGCGCCACGTATGGGTGTCATTGTGGATGCATTCCTTCCGACCCACCCAGTAAATGCTCATGAACTGCGTCACATTGCAGCAGATGGAGTGCCGCTAATTAGTGATGAAGAACTGAAGGAGACCGCAGGTTTGATGAAGAGCGGCAAATCTCTAGGACCGGACGGTGTTCATTCAGACGTTGTGAAGGTGATTGCTGCCCACGGATACTCCATAATACGTATAGCAGCTGCCTAAGGGAGGGAATCTTTCCCAAAACGGTGGAAAGGTTGGTGCTTATCAGCAAAGTTAAAGGTGACTCAGGTACGGCATCAAGGTACAGGCCTTTTTGCATGCTGGATATAACTTGAAAGTGTCTGGAAAGGTTACTGAACCAACGTCTGTTAGCATCTATTCAAAGCGCAGGAGACCTGTCCAATAGACAATACGGGTTCCGGAAAGGCTGATCAATTGTTGGGGCAGTGGAAGAGGTAGCCAGAACTTTCCATGCAGTCCAACAGGGAAATCATTGTTCAAGAAATCCTGTTGCCAACGCTGGATATTACGAACGATTTTAATTCTACCAGTTGGAGCAAGATGCAGGGCTCTGGAACATTTCTTCCGGATCCCACAGTATCTCCTCCGGACGACCGTATGCTACCTAAGTGGGGGGGGTACTAATATATGATACAACAGATAGGACTTATAGGAAAAAGATCACCGCCGTTGCTGCCCTGGGCTCAATTTTGGGCCAAGACCTCTGGAACGTATCCTACGATGGAATTTTACGGATGGAGATGCCGCCAGGCACTCTGGTGGAAGGTTACGTAGATGATATCGCGGTAATGATTGTAGCACGAGGACAGATGAAACTGGGCCCCAAGGCTCATACCGAACTTGAAGGAATAAACTGACCGCCAACATGATGAGGTTAACTACCATCTGACACAGTTCGTCAGTGTTCATGGAAATTTTAATGCCTATCTTCACAGAATGGGAAAGTTGCAAAGGCCAGCATGCCAGTACCACGACTCTCCCCATGAAGATGCCTTGCACACCTTTTCAAGTGCTGCAGATTCACAAGAGAGAGGATGGCATTGGAGTTGGAGCTCGGAGAGTTAACGCCGGAGGGCGTAGTTGAGATTATCCTTCATGGCAAGGAGGAATGGGACTTACTAGAAAAGAAAAGACAGGTGCAACTTGCAACCAAAGGGCAATAGAAGATAAGACACAATTATAAGAAGTCCGATAAGGGCGCAATAGGCTCCATCCTGAAGTAATACGCTAGGTAGTTCCAAGATGAATATGACTGCCTGAAGTAGAAGCGGGTTTTTTAGTGGGCGACAGTCCCACACAACAGAGGCCAGACGGTTTCATCGGAAGGTGCATAAAGCATTTTCCCCCTCCAAAAAAAATTAATAAAAAAATTATTAAATAAATCTTTAAATATTTAATACAAAACTGATTAACTATGAAAAGCGTTTACATAACACTTTTTTTTAGTTCTTACTCCTCAAAACCTTAGCAGTAAACAAAACAAGCGCTCGCCTATTACAATTATGAATGTAGTGATTGAAGTTAATCTTAATTATAGCAGCCACAACGCCAGTCAAAGTTTTATTATTATTTATTCTTCAATTTCGTAAAGTAAAAGTATAGAATAAAGGGAAACGTAGGTTTGATCGCCGTTCCTGAAAAGTATAAACTCGATATCCCCATTATCATCACTACAGACAGAGCACTATTTAGGATTTATTCATCAGAACAATGTATTTTCTTTAATTATAAATACAAAGACGTCTACTTAAAAAGTCTTATGTTTGCGTACATAGGAGAGGTGGGACTGTGTCTGGATTCTTGGAACTGATAATTTTCACTTATTAAATTTTGATTATTCTTCTGAATATTTTTTCGGATAACATAATTTTTTTAATATTTTAAAACATTTTTTCATTTCGTTATAAAAATGTTTCATTTGAACATAAAAATTCGAATAACAATTTACATATATCAGTAGCGTATTTAAAATTTGGTCTTGGCGGGGGGGGGAGGGAGTCCGGTCGAGTCAGCTTCGTACAAAAGAAAAATAGGTTAAGAGTAATCAATATTACAAACTTTAAAGTGGCTGAAAAACGTGTGGCAACATCTGAAATCAATCCCGTTAAAGTAAACGGTAACAACGCAGGAAAAATACACGCTATTGAAACACTGATTGAGAGATACTTGACTGAATTGATTTTCCTATATTTCAAAACTACAAAAATTTTGTGTAATAGACCTGTTTATATTTTTATAAACACTTAATATAAACAATGAGTCACTACTGAATTAGCGTATACAGCTGAAAATTTAATAAAACGGCCTGAAAATTAAGGTATCAACAAAATTTCTCGTCAACCCTCTGAGGATTTCTCGTCGCGTTCGTCCCCCCTCGTAAATACGCCCCTGATATATATAAACTAAACGGCAGCTGATAAGACGAAGAACGCTAGTACTCATTTCGCCCGCTTTCTGTGTGCTAGATTAGCCCGGAAACATCGCGCTAGAACTTCGACTGCCTCAAGTTCTGAGTTATAAACCAATTAAAAGTGTATTCGATATCCTAAGTTTGAAACAAACATTCAGACGCTCATTAATGATTCAAATTTATTCCATTCCATAATACTTTAGAAACTGTTCAAACAGCGATCTCGTCTATAACATGTGTTCAGAACTGACTTTCGGAACAACGTGTGTAAAAGGATAGTAGCGGCGTCCCCGCGACGTCTCTTTTTCTGAGCTGCCGATTATAGTACTAAGACGTCTTTAGATGGAAGTCATGAAAATGTTACGAGCTGTTAAAATGACAAATTCTTATAATGATACTTGTTACTTGAATGAAAACCCTAAAAGATTGCAAACAACATTGGAAAGAACACTTATAAAAATGTCAGATTTCAGACTGGCCAAACAAGTCTGGAAATACAAACCTATAGGACACAGGTGTGTGGGTAGACCCAGGAAGAGACGGCTGGAGGATCTTTGAAGGCAGAACAGGAAGCACCTTGCCTGTGTCGTGAAGATGATGATGATGACTTGTAATGATAATTACACGAATTTTTAATATTGATTGAAAACACGTTTAATATTTCGGTAGTTCTGTATTTTTTTTATACGAGTTCACACGTTAATCTTCAGAATAAATCGTAAAATGTTTTTATGAAACTCACGTTGTCGACGTATCAACATGAGCTGCCAACGTTGTAACTGTCAGAATAGATGTAGTTACCAAGCGTTGGTGCATTCTTAAAATTCTATGCTTGAGAAAAAAATGACAAAGTTCGCAAACAACTGACAAATTTCGCAAACGCCCTGCTTGTAAATAGGATCGGACAGATGAAGGTATTCGCTATCGGAATCGGTTGGACCTAACGATGCCAGAAAGTAATAGTTATTCAACGCATTCCGACTTCTAGGACACACTTACGACTGCGTTATTCAGAAAATAGTTATACTGTATCAGTATTTGAGAAATCACATTCAGCTCATATTACAAAAATAATTGGAAAACCAAAGATACAGAACTGTCGCATTGAGACGGGTTATAGATATGAGAAGGAAGTAGAAAGCCTAATATTAAAGAACTTTCACAATGAAAGACAAGTGATTGAGCCCTTACATCGTCAACGTTAGTCAGAACACAGTGCTGTCACACAAGTACGAGGGCTTGCTTTTCAAACACATTAAGTGTCCGATTTATTTTATAAACGCTCTCCCCATTGGTTTAAAATATCTTTATCGTTGTCATGTCGTTTTTCTTCATACGACACGTCAGCGTGTAAACAAAAAGAGCCACGGTTATCATTTGTCTTCATCATCGTTATTGACTCCCCAACTGGTCGTCTTCATTTATCATTTTGAACATGTATCGTCACTTTGTGGCCCAAAAGCAACGTCAAATTTATTTTCTTGCCTTCAGTCAAAATACAGGCGCTTTTTAAACAAAAGAGCTTTTTTAATTTATTTAAATATTTCTAATATTACAACGATGCGTTATAAGAATTATTAAAATACTTTTTTTTGACAAATAGTGTTCTTTAATTTTAAACTTCCTAATATTTTATGATTTTTGTTGTTGTAACTTACTTAAAATTGATTTATATTTATATACATCTGATCATGAAAGTGTTACGTAATTCTACTCATATATAATTATTCCAAAAAAAGGTATATGCCTACAACTGGCATAACAAATATTATAGTTGAAGCCGATTTCCAAATGCTGCCTTATTGGCTGTCTCAAGAATACATAATTTTTTTTCGGTAAAGATGTTATATAATTTGTTTTCCTTAAGTATTTGTATCGCCGAAGTAAGATGGCTTTTCACATGGCCTTTTTACAGGGAGGTACTGGCAGTTATCTTCGTCAATTAGCAACTGTACTGCTGAATCCGCAGTCCAGGAGCGCTGCACGTCCTACCCTAGCTTAAGAATGCCTTGGGTTTGTCGTACTACATCCACGCTGGACCCAAATACGAATTTCCTTGGAGCTCAGGTTAAAATGTTAGCCATGGGGATACGCGGTTGCACATTCAGGTATACGCGAGGAAAATTTATTAATGGCGGATAAATAATATATATCTGTGGCATTAGTGTGAAGCAAAAAGCAAAACACTAATGGATCCGCTGCGTTAGACTAATAAATAATATGTAGACTAATTATAATATGTAAACTTTAAGTTCAGTTAACCTACCAAATAGTTAATTTCGTGTAGATTGCTCTGTATTTCCGTATCTTGCTGTGTTACCTTGATTGTTGTTAGTTAAATGCGCGTCTTCATTCGTTACATGCACGTAACCATCGCCTCGTTTTTCCATGAATTATCAAGGCCGTTGGATCATATCAGAATTTATTGTGTGTGTGTGTGTGTGTGTGTGTGTGTGTGTGTGTGTGTGTGTGTGTGTGTGTGTGTGTGTGTGTGTGTGTGTGTGTGTGTGTGTGTGTGTGTGTGTGTGTGTGTGTGTGTGTGTGTGTGTGTGTGTGTGTGTGTGTGTGTGTGTGTGTGTGTGTGTGTGTGTGTGTGTGTGTGTGTGTGTGTGTGTGTGTGTTAGACAGACAGACAGACAGAGTATCGCTTCAGTATCGCTTCTCAATGCTTGTTATTGAACGAGCGAATCGGATTCTCAGTTTTAACTCGAACGTTTGGCGTTTGTCTGTCCATCTGTCTTATGTCTCTCGATAACTCTAGAATGAAGCAACCAATTTCCGTAAAAAGTGGCATGCGTGTCCACACTTTTGCCCTACAGGCCACTATTGATTTTAGATTGATCCCATCAAAAATTTCGGGGGGAGCCAGAAGTGTGAGTGGTCAAAATTGCGAAAAAATCGAGGTGGGGTATCAAGTACAAGATAATTTTAACCAAAATCTGACTGTACTGTTAAGCTGTAGCAATTTAAAAATTTAGATTATTGCTACAAGTGGGTCAAAATTATCAGAAAATTGGAAAAATCCAGCCGGATATCAAACTAAAGGGAATTTTAACCCAAATCCGAATTTAGCGTTTACTGTAAAACGTTTTTGACATTAAAGGCACGATAGGCCCAAATAGAACTCAAAATTTTATGAAATTTGTAAAAGTCCATGTTCGGGATCAAATTATGAGGAATTTTATTCAAAATACAAATTCGGGGTCTGTAATAATTTGACAGAATTAATATCTTTCAACACTCCTTGCAAAGTTTAGTTCAAATTCTGAAACTTTGTAAGCTGTGTTTATAAAAAAGCTTTATATACTGTTATCAGTTATGTAGATTTGTGAAAAACATTAGATGTCGGCATACAGGTATTTATGGAAATACATAAGCTTAAAAGCTAGGACTAAATTATTTGTCATTTAGGCATTATTGTTATAAATTTAACTAAAAAACAAATACAGTAGTTTGTGATTTTTAGTATCTAATCTATGATTGTATGCTGTAAAACTGTTATTTTACTTTTAAAAAATTGTAGAATAATCTGTATTTTCGTAACTTTTCTGATAATTTAAAAATTATCTGATATCGAACTTTACCTAATAATAAATATTATTTCGTTTAAAATAGTGAGCAAGTTGTGCAGCCCAGGAACCTTACAGATACGTAATATCGTGTGTCCACGTGCTGAAATGTAGTTTTATCTCAAAATAAAACTAAGTATTTATCAAGAAGTATGAAGCATGAAGTATCACAAGTGTATAGTGTAAGATGGCGCTCCATGTTTCTGTCCAGTGAAATCTGTTGACCCATATCGAGGAGATACCATATAGGCTAAGCCGTGTTCAATCGCCAGCCGTTTTGCTGTTCACATCACAACGTTATCTTCGAACGATCCGTTTCTTTGGGTGTAATTAGCTCGTTTCCTTAATGGCCCGTAAAGAATAACAGAACATTACAACGCGCCCGAGTAGAACTGCAAGTAAAGGAACCGGAAAACGTTGATAGGTTTGTAGGTTAACGATCGCTCGCATTGTACTGCAGTGGGCATAAATTAGTACTGCCGGGAAAACGTTTTTACCGCTTAGCAAGGCAGCTACAGTGTGTATACAGATGTACGTAATTATATTAATGTCGTTAGATAATCTCTGCTATTCTGTTATTGCTGCGTTTAAATCAGCGCCTTTTGAAGCATCGATAAAGGTTAACCGGTTTATGTAACGTGGTTGATAAGAAGCGCATAAAAGTCCATTACCGGTTTACTCACGATATCCGACTAATACTCGGGTATGTGTGTTAATTTAATGTAATGACTCATTAAATATTAAATTTAAATCTTCGATATGAGTGTAACGTAAAAGCGTAAAAATCATGCCAGCGCAACAGCCCGTGATAACCACTTTGTATGAAATTTTGTTTGACACGTTACAAAATAGAGAAACTTTGGCCTGAAGTTCAATTTATTTTAACCCTGGGGTCAGCTGAAAATTAGTAAAGAACATTGTACTCGAGTTTCACTGGAAAATAAATAAATTTTGCTTCGTCATTTACATACACTGTTCTGTCATCGAAATTGTATTTTACTTAAAATTTTCGCTAAGCTACATGACCTGTGGTGGCAGCGAAGTTTTGTTATAACCAAATGTTTTTATACTTTCCTGTGTACCGTGGGTCTGAATAAAGTGCTCTAGTAAAAAGTGTTATTTGTATTTACTCTTTGTGAAAATAATCTGCACAATGAATTTTTAAACTCACAAGACAGGCTTTATACTGCATTTTTCATATTTTCCTTGTATGTTGTTTTTTTTAACTCTTAACTTTTCGAAAAATTTGTTGTAAATTTTTATAAATAGCTATAAATACCTTACAAAATTTTTTTTTAATACGTTTGCTTTCTGCAACTACTGTTTCACCAACCTTCCTCGTTTATGCATATATATACTTTTTTAGAAACCACTAATTTTGAGTACCAACCATAATCAGAATTTTTTTACACATTCGTTTCTTACAACCGTTACAGAAAAAATGTTAGCATCAAAATTATTTATCGGTGTAAAATGTACAATGGATTGGGAGTTTTACGTCAGATTTTCTGTAAGTCTGTCAATTTTGACATATGTAAATAAAAAAATCATATTTTGCTACTACACTTTAGTTATGGGCGACATACACACCAAAATGCAAAACAGTGGTTACAGCAAATTTGCTGCCAGTTAAGGTAGGTTAAGTAAACTTCAGCTCAGTAACGAGTACTTATCGCCATAAGCTTCACGTTTTAAAACTGTAACGTGGTTTTACCTTTGAGAAGACAACTCCAGTAGTAGCAACGGTAACAAATATTACAGACGTGCTCAAAGTATTCATGTCTCAGGTAATCTGTAAAGAATAGGCCTACTCCAAATACGTCTGACAAGTAATTTCATCTTTTGTTAGTTGCCGATTACAGTAACCGATTCTGTTAGTTGATTTTTCAGTGCGAGTTACTGCAATACAGTAATTTTGTAGATAATTTTACCTCTTAAAAAAATTTGTCAGTCTACATATTTTTAAAATCTTCCATGTAGCTGAAAAAATACTCTTCAGACGTCGTCAAGATCAGAAAATAAAATTATTGTTACGACGATCGCACGAATAAACAGTGGAACAGATTACAGAACTCAGGAAAATCGATACTCATAAACTTGAATAAAACTTTCATCAAATAAAACACTCGTATTAAAGTAATTCTAGATGTAGGTCTACACTGTAAGACGTTAATACGAGTCACCAAATTGCAAAAGTCTTCACGCAGTAATACTTAACACTCTCGACTTCTATTAACACACTGTCTAATAACGCACAATGACTCGCAGAGCTCAAATACTGCAGGTTGTGCGATGGGTGAGACGCGAACTGGAGTGTTCCGAAACTGAATTATGACTCCTGCCACTGGCTCGATATGAACTGTGTTTATTTTGTTTTGTTCCTAATTTTGGGACAATCACCGGGATTAACAAACGGGGTCGCTTCCAAAAGTCACCTGGCCTTGTATAATGTTTACGGAATCCGCTGATCAAGGGGATTGGTGGTAACGCCGCCCGAGCACGTCTAGTCCTCTTCTAAGAGCACGTGAAGAGAACGGCTGGCCGTTGATGGCTGAATCTACGATGAACGGAGTTTATAGAATATAGGCCACTTCGCCTGTTGCGTACTGTTGTTTAGAGTAGTTTCCAATTATAACCAGAATAATGGAGAATTTGCTACCCATTACGAGATCGTTACGTCATCCTAATGCTTGCATAATACATGACTATGTTTTCTTTCAAAGAAACTCTTGATGTGTTGAGTTCCTTGCAGTAATCGAATGTTATCCATTATATCAGCAAATGATAAAATTTCTGCTGTAAGTATATTTTGTATTACTACATAATAGCTTTTCGTAAGTTTCACAGATATAATCTGCTTATTCGATCATTTTATAGGCCTATATATATTCAAACACTTCCTGGTACAGTCCTTTTCTTGAAAAGTACATTATTCAATATTTAATACTACGGGAATTTTACATCATTCAAGATGTATTTTCCTTACTTGCTGAATATGTTTCGGACGAATAGTTTGTCCATCCTCAGCCATCTTAGCTTTTGTCTTGTTGGGTGTAAACTACCAGAAACCAACAGGAATCCATAGCAACAACCAATCTTGGTCACAAGTATTCAGGTAGACAAAGATGGTTGAGATGGTTGAGGATGGGCAAACTATTTGATGCCCGTAACATGTTCTAAGTAAGGAAAACTAATCTTGAAAAAACATTAAATTTTATAAATAAATAAATATATATATATATACTACAACAACACACGGTTTTAATGTGTTGGCCCCACGTTTTTGGAAGCCATTTACACCACTACAAATTTAATGTTTTATTTATGTATTTGGCGTGTGCTAAATGTTTATGTAAATTCTTCACATTAAATTCGTGTGTGTGCAAGCATGAAGGTGGTAATCATAATAATAATAATTCGAGTGAATTTGTTTATAAATACATTCAATTTTTTATTGACAATTTCTCATTTGGTTAGCGGTTTAAAAACTTATTATTATTTTGACATGTTTATTACGAGTAATCTGCAATCTCAGATTACACGTTATTTTCTTATTTATTTTACGATTCCTAAAGATTCTTATTTTTACGTACCCACTACGTAACATTCGTAGTCTTATTTGACACAAAAACATATTATAACATCTTATTACTAATACATTATTATAAATTTTTTATACTGCTCTCAGCTAGCTCAATTATCTTACTGGTTATCTACTCATTTAATTCTTTATATTACTTAGTTTCTTTACTATTGCATATGCATTGCTTCTTTATGTTACTTTAGATATCGATCGTTTCCAGTAAGTTATTAGTAAACGAATTTAAATATTTCTTTGAATATTACTTTAGCTTGTATGAATCTTACCCTCATTAATATACAAGAAAAGTTACATTTAATCTTACTATTTGCATTCTTATTAAATTAGAGTCTTTCTCTTATTATTTTCTACTTGTTTCATAAGATTAAATTTCTTTTATTCAGTCTTTAGTTTAGATGAAAATATGGCTTTTTTTCACCTTATTAGTAGTGGTTCGTCAGCGTACCCTCCTGGTCCTGGTCCTGGGTCCTTTACTGGTGAATCCCTCGTAGATGTTTAGTCCCTCGTACTATGGTGCACTGGAGTCTCGTATTCAGGATCATTTGCTGCTCGTACTCTGGATCATTGAATGCTCGTACTCAGAATCATTTAATGCTCGTACTCTGGATCATTAGATGATCTACTGTAGTGGTGGTATCTTAGTAGATTCTTTGGCTGCCATGGTCGTCGATCACGTGTAGGCGTTTCAGTTGTTGGACATAGCTTCCGATCACATCAGTAGTCGAACAAAGAAATGTAGTAGTTCTTGAGCAGGGCCTCCGGCCGTTTTGGTGGTCTGACGAGAAAGAGAGTGATGTTTGCGCGTCCTCGTATTTATACCCATAGCGCAAAAATCATGTCTCGACAATATTCACCATGTTTGAAAGTGTCGAGCGCGTCACTTTTAACCAACGCCTTATTGTTACACTGAATTTGCTTGTCTTCGTGAATTGCGAAGTCTTTGGCACATTATCCGATATTCATTCAATCGTTGATTTTTTAGGCGTTCATCATGCCCAACCCGTTTTTCTTTATCTTAATTACTCTAATTACTATTAATTTTTAACTTCTTACACCAACACTTTTTGTTCGTTTTATACAATTTGTTATACACTTGTTCGTTATTTTTAATCACACATTTTAGTGTCTTTAGTTTTTCACTATGATGCACACAAGTCTTATAAATTAACTAATTACAAATAATTTATATCGTTAAAGAAAGGGTGGCGCTTTTCATGAATGAACCAGTCCCACACACACACACACACACCTTTTACGCGTGTACACACATGCAGAGAGCAGCAGCTCTACTCCCTGTATCAACCTGCAAGTCTGGCGTTTATATTACAGTTTAGATTGCAAGCTAACTTATTATATTTACCAAAATGCGTTATTTATTTGTTTCAAATCACATATTTAAATTATCTTGTGCAATGCACAGTACCCAACATAATTGTACTGTTGCAATAAATATATATATTGCAAAAATACATATATTTGCATATTTAACCAGGGCGGTATGTTTGTAAATATTTAGCATAGAAAAATATATGCTGACCAGTTTTTAACAATATTATCCAGGATAAGAATTGTCAGAAAGCGTACACCTGCCCCCGCGAGTGAATACAGCGCTTGTGTGTTTGTGTGTGTGAACGCAAGCTATGACAGGCAAGAGTCTATGATAGGGTGATGCGTACGAATTCTCTGTAATCAGGTTTTAACCGGATAAAAATAAACTAATTAATACGTTTTAAACCTGTGAACAAAGACTTACACCAATTATAAAAACACCATTACATTAAGGAATTTTTAACGAATATAGTGATGTAAAAGTATTGCAGAAATTTGCAATAATAAAGTCGCCAGGTAATTTAATGTTAATTACTAGTGTAATTAAATAGTAATTAATAAGTTTGTTATATGTGAGTGACCAGGAAAAAATTACGCAAACGATGATATCGCTCGTGCTACGAGTGTGCCGTGGTTATATTGAAAGGTAAACACCACGGCCAGTTTAATTGTATTTTCCGTGCGTTCGGTGCCTTATCGCTGCATGTTACGATGCCCGCTTTGATATCGAGATTCAGTCGTTCGCGGCGACCTTGAGTGGTGACGTCATTTGGCTGGCAGTGGCGTCCGCTTGTCAACAAGATTTAGTCAGCAATGTTTGAGTTTTTATAAGTTAGCGCAGCGTACTCAGCGGTGTCTTTTCTCTTTCGACTTTGGTGCGGCTTGGATTGTGACGGTGTAACGTGTGATACCACTATCCCTAGATAATTTTATAAAGAGCTTCAGGTGAGCCAGTATTGAGGGTTTATATGTAATATTAATTTAATTGGGGTTTGTGTGTGTGTGAAATGTAACGATAGTGTGTGCGTGTGGCTCAGGCGGTCCATGTTTGTGCCGGTAAATATACAAGCACGTGGTAAAATTATTTTGCAGTCAAGTTAAAGAAATAATGTTAGAGACAGTTCAAATTTTAAAAAATAAAAGAATTAAAGCAAGTATGAATTTATAATTGTGGTTCCATGAAGTCTGGTTATTAATTGAAATAGTTATAAAGGTAGTAGCAGAGACCACGTTCTCGTCAGTTAATCATAATGTGAAGTTAAGCATACGAGGTATCCCATAAAATTGTTTAAGCTTAATGTGTAATGATTTCTGTGTGACAAGGTGAAATTTAAAACTCAAATTAAAAGCCCGAAGGGTGATTTTGACCGGAGTTAATGACCGGCATTTGCGGTATTGAAATTATAGTGACGTGTGTGATCCGAGTGCTTTGACGAAGGAATGTTGGGGTGGTATGTGTATATATCTGAATCGAATATACACGTAAAATGTTTCACAGGTTTCCCCGCTTTAGTCGGGAGGAAAGGAGTCCACGTGATGGGCACTCTACATCTTTGCCCATCCGCAGAGCCTGCGTAAGAAGCCCCAATGCCGTCACGCCATCCGACATCGCGCTTTACACACCACCGAAAATGCAGGAACATACTTAGTGCCATCCGAAAGATCAAGTGGGAACTTTCCTTTATTTTATAAACTTCACACACGAAGTGCTCCGCAGGTTATCAGGTAACACACACGCTGAAACCTATTGCTAGAAATTAGACTCATGCTTCAGAGTTAACATTACTGAACATGTTTTGTGTAGACATGCTAAGTGTGGACACTGCTGACTGTGTTATGAATAACTTATAAGTATTTGTGTTTTGAATTTGCATAGAGTCAAGGGTTACCTTTGTATTATCTAAATATTTAATTCTTTTACTGCAAAATAGAAAACCGATTTTAAAATTCTTTCTGACAAAGTCCAGACCTTAAGAAAATGTAATACTCGGAGAGTACTTGCATCTGCCTGTCATATGACTTGTGATCCTGCACGTTCCCATTCTTTCTCTTATTCTAAATTTAAAGGTCCCGTTGTTTTATTTATTTTTTTGGGTTCAGCTTAACTATTCAATTTATCACAGTTCTATAATATTCCTGTATTTAATTAACTTAACAAAAAAAAAGAAGCGACATATTTTAATATTTAATTAACAACTAATTTACTACATATTTAATATTAAGTAACAAACTTAAACCTCGGTTTACTGTGATCACTGGTTTCAATTTAATGCGATTAATCCTAGTGATGGGGAACAGGTAGATGAGAGTACTGCTACACACTTAAGGAATTAGCTTTCTTTGAATTTAATTATTAATTATTAATTTAATTATTATCGTATTATCTAATGATCATGGATTGTTTGCTCCAAATACTTATAATTATCATATGTTAATGAATGGTTCCTGCATTACTAATGCAATACAAACAATTCTTTTGAAAGTAAAATACAGAAGTACAAGTTTATATTAAAATTATAAATTCAGTAGGTTGGCATGCCATTATTCAATTGTTGGAAATACTTTGATACATTCTTGTTGTAATTAAACCACCATGTGACTTTAAAGAGAGATCTGAATGGATGTTAAGAATTAAGAAAAACTCAAACAAAGATGATTGTAAAACCAATTGTTTAAAATTTAAAAAAAAAATAAATAAATAAAATCTTGTTATTGTTGATCAAGTGTTTTCTTGCAAGACCTGTCACTATGGGCTCAACACATTTTATTTCCATCTAGGCCACGTGCCTAGTCTTAAATATTAAGTTACGCCTTCCCAGAAAAAACAAATTTTTTTGGAGGTTAGAAAAAGGGTGTACAAAAATTCTGGGACTAAAGGGGGCGTTTCACGAGGATGTTTACGCAATCGCGAAAATGAACCAAAAAGTGATTTGTAATTAAAAGGACGCTTTGCACGAAGTGACAATATCTAAAAGGTCGAAAACAGTCCTGGACTTGTCAGATTGCCGTCCATATAAATACCACCGGCAATTTTGGGGCGGACTCAAGATATCTTCACACAACGTCACGCTGCTGGTCTGCCGACTGATCCACATCTTTACCACACACACCAAGACTTATGGAGGAACTCTGGACCATCACAAACAACAAACCGTATAGAGACAGAGAACACAGCATCATCATCATCATCAAATTCTTAGGATTCAGGACACACACACACACACACACACACACACACACACACACACACACACGCAACGGTAACGTCGGCAGTACCCAGGTGATGAATAAACAATTATATTTTTGTTTGTGAAAAGAACTCTCAAAAAGAAACTTATATATGAACAGTAAAGACTTCAAGATTTAAATATAATTATTGTACATAAATTTAAAGGGCAGTTAAAGAAAAAAATTTAATTTAACAAGAAAAATTAAAAATACTAATCTTCTGTTATATGTTAAAATTTGGGTGTGTCAATAGAAATAAATAATAGGTTGGAAGTAAATGTTATATTTTTATTTTGTTTATAGCAACAATTAATTTTATTCTTGAGATTGAATATTATTTTTGTTTGTAAATGAGTTGCTATTATTTAAAATTTGAGTCAAAGTCAGACACACTGAAATAAAAAGGTTTACATAATTTGTTTAACATGTCTGGTTAGCTAGTAAGATTATATGGTTGTTTATTTTATATGTCATGAACAGCATAGAAGGTTACATTGTATTTGTGTTAACTTATAAAAGAAAATATTTTTATTTATCTAAGATTCGAATTTTTTTATATTTGCATAATTTCTATTAATATTAATAAATCTTAGAATGATCATTTTGAAACGGTTGTAATTAATTATTTCATGTCAACAACATCTCACTCCTCTTGGAAAATTATTTTGTTATTGTGCAACTACATATATTTGACGCAACGAGAATAAAAAACAAATCCTGCGACCTGGCCGGTGTAATACACTTCATAGTTGCGTTGAGTACATGGTAATGTATTTGTGTGAATACTTGTATGAATTTTATGATGATGATGATGATGATGATGATGATGATGATGATGATGATGATGATGATGATGATGATGATGATGATGATGATGATGATGATGATGATGATGATGATGATGTGTTCTCTGTCTCTATGGGTTGTTACTGTTGTTGTTGTTGTTGTTGTTGTTGTTGTTGTTGTTGTTGCTCCTGAGTTCCTCCATACGTCTTGTGTGAGTGTGGTACTGTGTGTTTGTCCATGTCGATCCCCAACGGGCAGCGTAATGTCGTCTGTAGATTTCTTGAGTCTGAGAATGCCCCAAATTTGTCGGTCGTATTTATACTGGACTCAATCTGACATGTCCAGGATTGCTCTTGACATGTTAGAAATTGTAACTTTCATGCAAAGCGTCTTTTTAATTACGAATCACTTTTTTGTTAATTTTAGCGATTTCGTAAAAACACTTGTAGCATGCGCGATATCATTGCGTAATTTTTTCTGTTCACGCACATATAACACACATGTTAATTACTCTTTAATTACACCCATAATTAACATTAATTACTTAGCGTCTTTAATATTGCAAATTTCTGCAATATTTTTATATCACTGCATTCGTAAAAAATTCCTCAATGCAATGGTGTTTTTGTAATTGGCGTAAGTCTTTGCTTACAGGTTTAACACAAGTAATTAGTTTATTATAATCCTGTTAAGACATGATTACAGACAAAACAATAAGTCGTTCGCATCACCCCATATTTTCATGTCGTAGCGTGCTCACACACACGCTGTAACTTACGCTACCACAGCAGGTGTCCCTCTCGACAGATTAGATATTGTCAATTCCTGCACAAAATTGTATTAAACTGTTCCTTATTCTATTTATACTAATTACAATATAAAACTATAAAACATACCGCCCTGGGCAAATATGCAAATATATGTATTTTTGCATATATTCCCCAGGTGGGTTTAAATAAAATTTGACTATTGTTCAAATTTTATTTACACAGCTATCTAGATGTACCTTATAATTACAATTACATCTATTAACTACATTACGATTGGTTTTTAACTCTCTATAAAAGTAAATATTTATTACCGGATGTATGAAACAAATCCTTTGCGGTGGGTGACAAATTCTTCCCCTAATATAAACATCGCAGCTGTGTTCTATTGTTCCATTGTTAAGACACACTTTTGCTGTTGTCGGCTTATATTTCTACCTGTTTCTCTGTCTATGTGATTCGGCTCTGGTCATCATAGACGATAAACATCCTGCGTTCCAATTGTTCTGCGCATAACAATGCATATTGTTATGTTTGTGTAACGTTATGCCGCTACTATACTTCCTTATTTTCCATGAAGGTGTCGTTCTCACTGGTTTCCCCCTCTCTAAATATTTAAGAGAATCATTTGAATTAAAAATACTATAAAGTTTTGTTTCTCTCTCTCTCTCTCTCTCTCTCTCTCTCTCTCTCTCTCTCTCTCTCTCCCCCTCTCTCTCTATCTCTCTTCTCTTATACTGTTGCCGTTTCTTTCTCTCGATTCTTCGCCCTTACCTGCATTCAGAGAATACGTTGTATTTTTCTCTCCACAATAATTCTCTTCTCTCTGTACAATATTAGTTTTATTTCTGTACTCGGTGCGAAACATGTGTTCGGACTGTCCGAGTGAAGTTAACAATTCTTTAATAGTTTTAATTCCTAGTGTTTTACTGGCGAATCTACTATCTCTGTGAAAGTGATGTGCAAAATTACGTACCACTTTGTGTTGTGGCAATCTGGATCTTAGGTATTTACTTCTTTCGACACGTTGGATTACATACTCTCCAACGGTGAGTGTATCTTTACCTTGATACTTACCATACTCTAATTGGTCTCGTATTTGTTTTCGCGTGTGTATATTCCCATAGCAACCTTCAAATGAGTTTTTAAGTTGTTCGTTCGTAGCTAAATTATATCGAGCACTCGTGTACCATCTTACAGAATAACCTTGGGACTGTTTACTAATAAAGGTATTTTTTCTCTTTATCAGTTACAGCATTACCTGTTAACTCCATTTCTCGATCCCAGTTCAGTAACAATTTTGTCCTTTCATCACTCAGTGTTGGATTCACCATCAACTTCGTTGCTCCCTTCCTCAATTCCGTTTTTAAACGATCTACCTTTCCACGTTGATTTTTCCCTAGTGTGTCTATTTCACTGGAATATTCCTTTGTGGTTTTATTAGGCACGATTACGGCAATTTCCAACCTTATTGTTCTGGCTTCCAACTCCTGTGTCTTATTGATGTCTTCATGGACTTGTTCACTGACTGCTTTTATTTCCTTATCCTGCTCGTGCTTTGCTACTATAAACTTCTCATTCCATTGTTCAGCTACTTGGTTCATACTATCTTTTAATTCTTTAGACCATTCTGCTTTCTGTTCTTTAAACTCCAATGGATCCTATGCATTTATTCGTCTCTACTAGTTGTGTAGTATTATCTACGATATTTTGTTCTAATTTTTCTTTTACTCCTTCTCTTAGTTTTGCATTATGTTCTTTTAATTTTTCTCTTAATTGTTTTTTATCTGGTTCTAACTCTTCTATGTTTCTATCTAGTCTAACACATACATTTTGTCTTATACCATATTCGTCCATAAGGTTTCCCATCACCTCTATCATTGCCTCCATACTAAAGTTAAACAATGAATATTAATGACTACACTTTCACATGTGAAACTTACTTTGTTTATTTTCCTCGTACGACGTTTCAGCGTGATGTTCGCCTTCCTCAGCGAGGTAAGATACTGAATGTCCGGAGTTTGTAACGGTTTTTTCTAGTTGGTAGGTTGTGTGGGGGTGGAGGTGGAAGGGGGTTGGCGCGGGATACCGAATTATTGTATGTTTTGTGTATTATTGTGTCAAAGAGTGAGTGTGATTTAAAGTGTAATTGGTCGTTAAGTATGTTGTTTGGTCGTATTGTGTAGTGTTTGTATATTTCGTATTGTTCTGCGGTGTTAAGTTTTCGACTTTTGGGTAAGTACCGCATCAAAATAAGATTAAAGTTAAACGTTATTGACATGTTGAATTATTTTATTTATTTTTATTTTAAAATAATTATTATTGGTAAACCGCGACTCTATTAGTTTTTATTTAATATTATTTATTTATATTTGTTATTATTATAAATTATCTCATACCAACAATTTCTCTCCTCTTTTAGTTTTGTTGAGCGCCAGTTGTGAAATACACAACAATATTACAATTACAATGCAATAACATTAATAACAATATACTTATTATTTCTGAACCAACTTATTATGTAAATTGACTATCGTGCCCCACGTTGGCCGCACCAATTTATTACGCAACGATACGATTATTTCATAAATTCACACAAATACAGAACCATGTACTCAACGCAACTATTAAGTGTAGTACACCGGCCAGGTCGCAGGATTTTTGTTTCTCGTTGCGTCAAGTAATGTAGTTGCACAATAATTAAATAAATTTTAAAGCGGCGTGAGATGTTGTTGACATGAAATAATTATTTAAAACCATTTAAAAATAATCATCCTAAGGTTTATTCATTAATAGAAAAATATTCCAATATTAAAAAATTCAAACATTAGATAGATCAAATATCCATTTTATAAGTTTCACACATATTAGACTGTTCATAACATCTAAAAACTAAACAGTCATATACTCTTATTAACTAAACAGACATGTTAAATAAGTCATCTAAATTCTTTCATTTTTTGTGAGTCTGACTTTGATTCAATCTTCATATGCTAATAGCAACTCATTTAAAAAGAAACAAATATAATATTAAACTTAAGCATAAAATTACTAATTGCTATAGATTTAATTACATTAAATTAATAATTAAATTACATTATTTAATTAATTTACATTAATTTAATTACAATTAAATTACATTAATTGCTAACTAATTACATTTACTTTCAAACTATTATTTAACTCTATTGACACACCCAAATTTTTAACTTATAACAAAAGATTTAGTAACTTTCAAATTTTCTTATAAAATTAAATTATTGACTTTAACTAATATTTACATTTAAAATTTTTAAGTCTTACTGTTCATGTAAAATTGTCTTTCTGAAAGTTCTTTTCACAACAAAATTATAAATATTTAGTCATCACCTGCATACTGCTGCCGTTACCGTTGTGCGTGTGTGTGTCCGTCCTGAATCCTGAGAATTTTATGGTGATGATGATGATGATGGTGATGATGGTGATGACGACGACGACGACGACGACGACGATGATTATGATGATGATGATGATGATGATGATGATGATGGTGATGATGATGATGATGATGATGATGATGATGATGATGATGATGATGATGATGATGATGATGATGATGATGATGATGATGATGATGATGATGATGATGTGTTCTCTGTATCTATGGGTTGTTGTTGTTGTTGTTGTTGTTGTTGTTGTTGTTGTTGTTGTTGTTGTTGTTGTTGTTGTTGTTGTTGTTGTTGTTGTTGTTGTTGTTGTTGTTGTTGTTGTTGTTGTTGTTGCTCCTGAGTTCCTCCATACGTCTTGTGTGAGTGTGGTACTGTGTGTATGTCCATGTCGATCCCCAACGGGCAGCGTAATGTCGTCTGTAGATTTCTTGAGTCTGAGAATGCCCAATATTGTCGGTCGTATTTATACTGGACTCAATCTGACATGTCCAGGATTGCTCTTGACATGTTAGAAATTGTAACTTTCATGCAAAGCGTCTTTTTAATTACGAATCACTTTTTTGTTAATTTTAGCGATTTCGTAAACACACTTGTAGCATGCGCGATATCATTGCGTAATTTTTTCTGTTCACGCACATATAACACACATGTTAATTACTCTTTAATTTCACCCATAATTAACATTAATTACTTAGCGTCTTTAATATTGCAAATTTCTGCAATATTTTTATATCACTGCATTCGTAAAAAATTCCTCAA
Organism: Magicicada septendecula; assembly: GCA_034769895.1. NCBI lineage: Eukaryota > Metazoa > Arthropoda > Insecta > Hemiptera > Cicadidae > Magicicada > Magicicada septendecula. The sequence goes on along the minus strand of CM068369.1, from coordinate 180,885,404 downwards.
TGCAATGGTGTTTTTATAATTGGCGTAAGTCTTTGCTTACAGGTTTAACACAAGTAATTAGTTTATTATAATCCTGTTAAGACATGATTACAGACAAAACAATAAGTCGTTCGCATCACCCCATATTTTCATGTCGTAGCGTGCTCACACACACGCTGTAACTTACGCTACCACAGCAGGTGTCCCTCTCGACAGGTTAGATATTGTCAATTCCTGCACAAAATTGCATAAAACTGTTCCTTATTCTATTTATACTAATTACAATATAAAACTATAAAACATACCGCCCTGGGCAAATATGCAAATATATGTATTTTTGCATATATATATATATATATATATATATATATATATATATATATATATATATATTCAATCACTTTCTGCTACAGTCCGTTTCTTGAAGTATATAATACATTTAATATTTATAAATAAATTTACTTCAAGATATACCTTTTTTTCTCCTTATTAGGAACATGTTTCGGGTACTATCTTGTACCCATCCTCAGCCTTCCGGTTTTTTTGTCTGGTGAAGTACATATGTGTTGTTGGTTGACTATTATTATTGTGGCTTCCTGTTGGCTTCTGGTATTTCAAATTGGTTTTATTGTGTGTGATTGTGGTGTATGTGTTAGTTTTTTGTGTATTTTCAATGTTGAGTGCTTTGAATATTGTGCATGTTTTGTATTGATTTGTATTTGTTCAGGTATTAGTTTGTTTTCTGTTTTATGTTTGTATATTTGTAAATTTTCCCAAATGTTCATTATGGTGCCTTTGTGTGGTATATGTTTTATTAGTGTTACATTGGCTATGTCTGGGAATTCATGTCCTGTGTTTATTGCATGTGTGGCTAAATTGGATTTATATATTTCTGGTTTTTTGTATGCATTTAGGTGTTCAAAATAACGTTTTTTCAGCTGTTTTTTTGTTTGTCCTATGCAACATTTATTGCAATCTTGGCATTCAATTTTGTATATGCCGTTAGTTGTTGTATTATCTTTATTGTGTGAGCTATTTACATTTTGATATATTGTACTAAAGAAGGTGGACTACCATTTGTCTACAAGAAATGTTTTTCCGATGCTTAACCTCTGAGTTCTTACGTAATAAAAACGATAAACCCTAAATTTTTAATTCAAATTCGTGTATTTTTTTATTTAACTCTCAATGTAAATTAATTGAAAAAAGATTTTAAAAATTAGAAAAGTTTGTTAAATAAACAAACAAGAAACTGACAAAGAAAGAAATATAATATACCAAATTGGTTGTGAAAATGGATACAATAAAAATACTATAATTAGAATTATAGAATGTTTTTATTTACTAGCAGTGTTGTTGTTGTAGTTGTAGACTCTTACGTTGTCCTATGGTTTGTTTAGTATTTAATATAACTAATTAGTAATGGGTAATTTGAAGTTAAAGTTTATGTTTAAAAGAGTATTAAAATCACTAATAATTCGCTGTATTCACCTCCCCACTTACCATCCGTGAAGGTCTTCAATCTTCTCGATGGGCGACTCTCTCTCACTGTAAATACATTTATAACACACAGATATTTCGTTTGAATATCGATAAATGCACGTTAAATAAAACAATTCAGATATTCAATTGTAAATTAAATATTACAATATCAATAGTTCGAATATTGCCGCCACCTTGTGAAATAATTGTTTCTAAAAAAATAAGCTATTTATTTCTATTTTATAGAAATGAAGACTCTATATCCACTGGTAATAAATTGAGGATTTTATTGACAGTAGTGAAATTTAGCAAAACTCCTTTAAAACAATTAATATTGATTTTTTTTTTTTAAAACAACAACAAATTAAATAAATATTGAGACTTCTTCAGCTCAAGGCTGGTAACACTGTTACAATGTACGATAATATGGTACTTTAGGTTATGTTCACTTTGGTCATTTGTATTACCAATTTTCGTGAATTCTTTTAATATACATGATACAAGATATAAAGATGTGTTAATAAATAACAATTTTTACTTATTTATTATGATTTAAAAGAACAAAATTTAAAATTATTAACCTCAATACGATAGTCAATACTATCGTACTATCGTACTGTACTCTGGTGCCTACTATCGTACTATCGTACGGTACTCTGGTGCCTAGTGAAGCTAAGATTGTAAACACGTGCTTTTAACGTTGCACTATTAAAATAATATTATTGATTTATTAGTTATTACTATTATGAACTGGAAAGAGGACAAAAATTGAAAAAACCCTTATTATCGATTCCACTTATAAAAATCATTTATGACAGAAGTGTTTCTCTGTGACAAAATATACGTTTTGGTTCTAGGTTAGTTTACCTAGATGAGAGTAAGTTATAACGTATAATAAGTAATATCATATAAAACTCTTAATACTATTTTTACAAACACTTTATTTATTAGTAATAGGATGTAGAGTTATCAGTAATGATAGTATCCACAAAAGAAAGTTATTATTTATCAAGGCTAAATTCGTAGTCAATTAAGCGACTATATTTACAAGTAATTGTGTGCAGTATTTAATATTGATTCCGCTTTTATTAATTATTCTTTAAATATAAAAATATAACATCTTTTAATTAATTATCGCCATCACATTGGACGATAACTTTGTTCATCTCATTCTGATAATTATTCATCGTTATCGGTGAATGCACTCAAGCGTGTTTACTTGACTAGTGCAGTCAAACAATAATTTTCGTTCAACCAACGAGAATTATTTCATTAATATTTTTTAAAATTGTTAAAGTATTATACTCCCTGTTTCCTTTCACATGACATGACCCTTATTATACACTGGTCATGTCTTTTGTTCACTATACACTTATTGCACTGTCACTCGATAATAGGGTGTTCAGTATAGGTTAATATTTGACCACGTTACTGGGGTGACGCGCACATTTTAAAATATGTCTTGACGACTGTGACACGCTCCTCTCGCTTCGAGTCTTGGAAGACAATTAATTCATCTCGCTAAAGCGTCTCTTTTCGTCTGGTGAAATTGAGTCATTCGATTGGTTTAGAAAGCCATACTCTCTACCCCAAACGCCTTGGTTAAATAAATATTTTAATTTTTAGCGTTACTAACTTCGGGTTAGAGACTATCTATGACGTGTACATGGACATTCGAAAATGATCGAAAATCTTATAATGGCTATAAGTTTCTTATTTTTTGTCAGATCGTCATTTGGATAGTGGCATTAAATTGCGGACACTTGCGTCTTTATTTTAAGTCCAAACAAGTAATAATTCCGTTCATTAATAATTCACTTTACCTTCTTCAAAACTCATATAGCGGTTCTTAACACAAATAAGTCCTTTTCACTACATTTTGTTGTAATTACATCTTAATACTTATGACTAAACATTTTGAGTCCATTTCTCATTCATGCTAATACATAATATTGCTATATTTACAGTTTAAATAAAATTTGCTAATGGCGTATAAGTCAACTATGTCCGATTGTTTACATTTACTTATATCGCTATTATCCCTTATTCTACTACATATTTTTTGTATTATAACATTAATAGGTATATCTATATACATTTGTTCATACTTTATTTTGGTAAAATGCTATTTTGTTTACATATATAGTATGGTTCAAAATACATTATGCTCTCATCTCGCCATTTTGTCACTCTTATTTAGTTATTTTACTACACATTGGATATATTGTTAATAATTAAAATTGTGTACGATTGTTGTACATGGTTAGTTTAGTGTATTCACTAACTTTTTGTTATCTGAAATCTCTCTAAGTTATTGTATGGTGGTTATTTACACCTAGTTCTATGATTGCAGTTAGTTAGTTTATTAAATTTCAATTATTAAATTACTAGTATAATATTTGTGAGGTGTTCTCATAGTAGTATTGAACATTTCTCTAACTACTGGTAACATTTCTTACATTCTCTTTATAAGTTTTGATAATGTTTTTTGACTAACTCTCTTGTCACATTGGGGTTCTGTCTATTTGGTTTATTGTTATTGTACTTAATCTGATTCATTTGTTGTGTCCTTCAGTTCATATGGTATTCATTGTTTTGTATTTTTATTCTTATTTAGTCTCTATTTGAAACAATGATGGATAATTACTTTGTTTAATTAATGTATATGATTTTATGTTGTAGGTCCAATTCATGTGAGGTTATGTGTCATTTGTTTGACAACAATGGGCTTCATAGTTTTTTACAGTATTCATCTCAACTACTGTCATCTCATTATGGCATATTACTACAGTGGTTTATTATTATGTTTTACACATTTTGTACACATTTTTACACTATCTGTTGAAACAATAATACTGGGTTTCTTAGTCTAATTATGTTACATATTTTGGTGGATTTTATCTAGGCTTTGGTACATTGACTTGTTTATACACAACAAATTAGTTTATTTACTACTATTTGTCTTGACATTCGTCTACATTTTGTCCTGTGTTGCCATGACATTCAGGCACATTTCATATCAAGGATTATAAAGCTTTTATTATTGATCTCTATGAACAATTAATTCACTTTTCTGTATTATATATTTGGTGGTCTTATTGATTATATCTGTGGTTTTACAATCTTGGATTAAACTTGGTACACTAATTGTTTGTGCATTTCACTTGTTAATCGTTGATTCTTTCAATTACGAATTGTCATTCACTTCACTCCGTTATAAACACTTTCGCTGATATTGTTGATTTACTTGGGGTAAAATGTTATTATATCATATGTTGTTACACTTATACTAGGTATTCACTGTCATTGTTTGTGATCACTTATCGATGCTCAACACTTGGTTTCTTTATTATTGATAGTCCAATAATCATTACACTTATTCTGGTCACTACATTGATTTTGATGCTTTCCATATTTTGTGAATGTTGATGTCTTGTACTGGTCATACATAATCTTCATTCTTCATGGTACATTTCTTCCTCTTCTCCTTCTTCTTCTTCTTCTGGTTAGTTGTTTGTCACTTTTGGTGCTTTTCTTGGTTACACATTATTTGTAATAATTCATGTTCACTGAATATAGTCATATTCTTCCACATTTTCATTCATTATTATGATAGTCATTGTCCTATATTTATTTCATTCTTATAACAAATTAGTTTGTTTTTTCACTATGGTGATTGTATTTGATTCGCCTCCTTCTTACGATGATAATCATTTTCGGCATATCCCCTCACTATTTTGATCTATTGGGCCTGGATGCTAACGTATTATATTGACTCATGGTATTTTCTCTTTCTTTTTTATACTCGATGATATTCTTATTACTCTTCCTTCTTCTTCGTCGGGTTGTTTCAATATTATTTATTCGTAGATACCCATTTTATTTTTATTCTCCTGTTCCTTCTTCTATGCTTGATGAAACATGTTCATGTTATTCTTCTATTTGACGTATTAGACCTTTTTTTTATGTAACTGCTATTTTGGTACGTTACAATATACAGAGATTTTAGTTATCTGTCTACTTATTTAATCTAATCTATCTACCTGGAGATCTGTCAAAGACCAGACAGATCTCCTGACCTGACCAGACTTTTGTGGTTTAGTTGAACTACATGCTTTTTATAACAGATGGTCTTGAAAGATTGTTTATCACTCTTTTGCGGTACGGTATTTATTGTTTTCTTGTTAATAAACTATTTTTGTTTTGTGATCAGCTTTAATACTACTAATTGAAGTGCAATGTAATTACTGGGAAATTGTTAATGCCATTCAAATTTCTCAACAACTAATTATTTAACTATGAAATACAGTTTACAGTTTAAAACTACCGAGCAAAGCTCGGTCTACCAGATATTGCATAATTATAACAGTATTTTACTGTTATAATGTATTGAAATGCAAAAAACAATTAGTAAATTACTTGTTATTAGCATTGCAAATAAATAATAAAGACAGTAAGGTACTTACAAGTATTGTAGTGTTCTTCAGCTTTTATGGAATCCGCTCATAAAATATGTGTATAAATCATAAAAATACACTATTAAAACACTCTATAAGAAACACTTATTAAAACACTTATAGCTGTGAGTTAGTAGTCTTCAAACGAAGACGGTAGCGCGCGCGCGAATAAAATGGGTCCACTAAGTTCTGACTGTACTTCCGCCGCAGAGCGCCACGCACTGCTCTCTGTGAAATTCACTTTATATATTAATCCATTGTAGTATTCCTATCACGTACAAGGTGTAAGTTGTATATGTCTTCTACACTTAGTTATCTAAAGAGAGCGTCACGCAAATCTCATTCATGTACAACTATTAACAACTGAGTTAACAGGACATTAGAAAAAAATTAATAACGTCGTTAATTTTAATCGTAGGAATCTCAATTTTTGATATATATTGTACTAAAGAAGGTGGACTACCATTTGTCTACAAGAAATGTTTTTTCGATGCTTAACCTCTGAGTTCTTACGCAATAAAAATGATAAACCCTACATTTTTAATTCAAATTCGTATATTTTTTTATTTAACTCTCAATATAAATTAATTGAAAAAAGATTTAAAAAATTAGAAAAGTTTGTTAAAAACGTCTTTAATTGATGATTAAAATACAGTTCATTAGACATTTCTAGCCCTGTATTTTACGTTTCCACGAGGTTATTAAGTGGAATGTTTTTACTACAAAAACGGTCGCCGAGCGGCCGCTCCGCCAGTCACTTTCTTTCGTTAATCAGGGTATAATTCGGTAGTGCCATGTAAGTTACGCGTGTTGCCTACCTCATTTGAGTCAGATGTAACTTGCTTTAATATTAAGAAAAAATACAGATTAAATTATATTCAAACTAGAATTAGAATTTTTTAAATTACGTCATAAACAATAGGATCTATGAGTAATAAGGAAAAACAACATAAATACAAATAATAAGAGGAAAACTAAAGAAAAGTATGTAATTAGGCCTATAAGTGAGAGTGTACATGTATCCCAACAATAATAGTACCAGTTTTTTAGGAATAGTTTATATCCATTTTAACGACAATATAAATGAAATAGTATGTATTTCACATCGACACTGTTTCTGTTCAAAAACTTCAGGAAAGCAGGTTTAATTTTTATCAGAGAAAAAAGCTTAAAGCTTTTGATTTACAGTATAACACATTTTTTCGTTTATTTGAATTTTCGTTGTATGAGAGTTGTCTAAAAACGTTGATTTTTCTCGACTTAACCTATTTGTGTCCGCATTAGATACAATGAATTCCACAGAGGAGCAGTGAGATATTCTGAGTGACGTTTTGCTCCCGTTTTGTCGGCCCAAATCACCGCAGCTCTCGTTTCACGTTTATATCCCATCACATTCTGTCAGAATATATATTCTTGCAATATATTACTCAATACGTCAAAACCCCAGAATTTCCCTTATCAAATATTCAATAGAGAAATCAGTCTGTTCTTCCCTGAAATCATTTCTATGCTTTATTTAACAACAAACAGCCCCCTGTCTCGGCTGAACGGCTCAGAAAATATTCCATAAAGTCTGATTGAATTTTCTTCTGAACGCTTGACTGTATAATGAAACCCTTTCCTTGCAATTCGCTTCTCGATATAGAAGTTTTTAATATTCCATTAGTTAACGTTTTCCTAGCTCTCCAAACTGTATTTTATAGGTTCAATTAAGTTTAATGTTTGTTAGAAAATTACAAAAAATATACAGCTTTTTAATGTAAATTACTATTTTTTATCTCTGTTGTTATTCATTACACATTTACGTTTGAAATCTAATCTAACTGAGCATCATCAGTTAGAGGGTTTACGGGTTTTCTTCACGAGTTTGAATCTCATTAGTTGCGTTTCACTGAAAACATCTAAAAATATTTATTTATATGATATACGTGCGTTTTGTGTTCTGTACTGCATATTGTTCCTAACTTCAAAACGTGTTCAATGTTTTTCACAGTGAAAAACATTTAAAACAAAAAAAGAAAACACATATTTACACATGTGACGTGCTGTTAACATGTCATACTTATTACTCTGAACTAATTAAAACCACATCAAACAAAAACGATTTATATATTTAACACTACATAACATGTAAACTAGCCACAGATGAACTCCCAACAAGTTTGGAAAACAGAAAATTTATTGAACAGTTATTAAACATTTTCTATTTTGTTAACATACGTATTTCAATATGCATTAAATATTACTGTTAAATATAAAATAACTTTTAGCCTTAAATAATAACTAACCTTTAGTACATTAACTACTTCCACATATTTGAAAACATTTTATTACGTACTTTAACTAAACTGTTCAGTTTATCCTTTCTGACTGGCATTTATTTGACTTTCAGGTAATGTGTTGTGTACTCAACGGACGTTTTATGCAAGACCAGATTAAGCACGAAATATAAAAATTGCAGGTATTGTCATCCATTATGCGTTATAAAATTGTGTGTGTGTGTGTGTGTGTGTGTGTGTGTGTGTGTGTGTGTGTGTGTGTGTGTGTGTGTGTGTGTGTGTGTGTGTGTGTGTGTGTGTGTGTGTGTGTGTGTGTGTGTGTGTGTGTGTGTGTGTGTGTGTGTGTGTTTTGCAACACTAAATGCCAGAGCCTATATAGAAATCAGGTCTTGTGATGAGTGATTAATACTCATATTGGTAGGCTTACAACGAAATTTTAGACGTAAATAATTTTATTTATTGAACCGTTCACGTTCTTGTAATAAATTGTGTTTTCTACGAATTTATGTTGAATTAAAAAATGCATCGCTCTTTAAATATTGTTACATGATTTTGCCACTCATCTTGTTGATAGTAATATACTTTACTAATCCTAGAAAAGTACCAGGAAACATGATGTAGCTTGTTTCAAGAACTACCTATTTAACTATCTATTTAAATACTATCTATTTAACTATTATTTGATTAATGTTAAATAATTTTCCAGTAGTTATGTTTAAACTATTAAAGTTAGTAAGTAAGGAGGACAATGTTTTGGAAACTACTTACAGTGTTTTATTATGTTTATAAAAACTGGATTGTACTAATAACAGAAGTTTAATAAGAATTGTGAGAATTGTCATATGTTTACTAATAGTTATTAGTAATTAATTTTGCTATATTGATTAATATTATATGTTGTAATATTAATAATACAATTGTAACATTAATAATACAAATGTTAATGTTAATAGAAGAGTAACAAAATAATAATAATAGAGATTTGTAAAACTAGGCATGTTAGGCCTAGATAGTTAAGGAATTTGAAAAGAATTTATATTAAAATTAGAATAATCAATGTCAGGTCAAACGATGTTATTACTGATAGTATACAATAGTTTTAGTAAAGTGAAGAGTACAAGAAGAACTAATAATAAATAAATTTGGTACAAATAGTTAAAAGTGTAAAATGGTAATTCAGGAAATATGTAATGGAAGATAATCAAAAGTGGTATCAAAATAATCAGTGTTCCATCAGAAACTCAAAGATACTAGTATCTTGAAGATCTAAGATCTTCTAAAAAAGTTATAACAATTTAAAGAAAATTGAAAGTAAAATATTAGAAGTTTGTTTATGTTGAGGCTCAGAGAGAACCATAGTAACCCCAAATGATACAATTCAAACCAATGAAAGCTAAGATAGGCCTTAGCAACTGAGATGTTATAAATTGAATAAAGGGGAGTCCATTATTAGATCTAAACGAGAAAGGTTGATATAAAAATAAGAGAGACCAATCCAAGATATTGTGAATTTCATATCAGTGAACCTAATTAAAGTTAAATTATGTTACTGAACTAAATAATTAGAAGAAAGAAGTACAACATTATTCAAAAGAAGGAAACCAAGTAACATAGGAAGAAATAAAATCAACCTATCCAGGAAGGGAAGTATTTTTGATAAATAACTAAACTGAAGAAATTACCTTAATGGCCTAAGTTACACTTTTCAAAGACACTGTTTACACTTTTGATTAAAACTATTTTGAACCTTCACTGTGAAAATAATTAACGAATAATCTTATTTTCAGTGTAAAAAACTATTAATATATGGTAATATAACCATTTAAAGTGTATTAGACTTTAAAAACACATAAATCAACATAACCTAGACACTGAACATTGTATAATTCTTAATATACTCTTGTTAAGACACTCTGTAATTTAATATAATCCCATGTATTTTGGTACTTTTCCTAAGATATTTGTCGTTTATACCGTAGTCAAAAGGACCTAACTTAAAAACATTCTATTTGTATTTTATTTAGCAATTATAAAAATGCAAATATGTTTGCCTTGAGACATAAGAGCTACTGCTGCCATTCTGAGCATATTTAAAGAACAGCCGGTCAGACTTTGTTAATAATTATAATTGTCTTTTAAAAGAATTATAAAAGGATAATAAAGGATTTGAGTTCAATAACAACAGACAAAAGGTTTTCTTTTCTTTATTTAATGGATAAGTAAATGTATATGATATTATATACACCATATTAATGAATGTTAATTTTTTCATCAACTAGCATAGGTTGGTAACACTCTCAACAAGGAAAGTATGGCACCTGATTTAAATCTGCCTTGCTGAGTTTTAGTAGTCACCGTCTTCTGTTAAATAAAAGATTAAAAGAGATAGAATTATAGCAGAAAAAGAAACCTTTATGCTATTTGAAATATTACTTACCAATTTACAAATACATTTTATTTGCAACATTTGATTGCAAATTGGCGCTCAACTAATATTACCCTGACAACATACTCATCCTTAAAATATAAACAAAGTATACTTTAGATAGTACGATTTGACTTAACGTTACAGATTTGGCGATCCCAACAGTGAGGCTTAATATTGTCGTTACAAAATTGGCGATCCCAACAGTGAAGCATAAGATTTAACTTAACGTTACAGAATTGACGCAGCCAACGTGTGGCTAAATAACCAGAAGTTATACTGTACGTTAAAAATTGGCGATCCCACTAGTGAGGCTTAAATTTGTACGTTACAGAATTGACGCCAACAACGTGTGGCTTTTTAACACGATTAGTACTTAACGTTACAATATGTATAGGCCTAATGTTCAGAGTTCTTTCGTGTAATTAGTTTGACAAGTAATTAAATAAAATTACATTATAAAATCTTTTTTTTTTACAAAAATATGATTCAAGATATTTAAGTAATGAAAACATTATTTACAAAATTATAACATATTTACAAAACGGAATATTAATTGTATTATAATTAGAGTCTTTTAATACCGTTTACAAATATGAGCCTTTATAAGCAGTAAAAATGTTTTTAAAAATTTTTGAATTTGTTTGTACAGTTTTAATGAATAAATAGTTTTTCATTTTCCTGGTGTTGAAGACTCGTGATGAAGCGTGGTGAATCCGGGATCTCGAATGCGTCTTGAATCCCGTTCTCCTGCGTGTCTGACGCTCTCCCAGATGTTACTGGGATGCCCTCCATCTTAGGTTAATTAGGCACAACAATTGCGGATGATCTCGCACAGTTGACAGTTGACTCTGGAGCCTTAGTACATTAGGCTGACGAACCTGATTGAAGTTATCTAACACGACCTCTTAGATCGACGTCCAAATCGAAACTGATCATGATATCCTTAACCATGATAAGTGTTGTACGGTCTAATGACGTCACGTCGCACTGCAGCAAATGAGCGCTGCAATTTGGTTGGCTTTAAAAGGCCCTCAAACCAACAACTTTCAACATGTACATGTAGACTACGTGCCAAAATCTCTAACTTCCAGAATCGAGAACATTCGATACCAAGTGGCTTGAATTACGAATTATATCGATTTTAATATAAAATTAGGATTTATAAAATTTTATTTTATCAAAGTTTAGATTATTCCCCTATATTTCTCTTCACCATTCTACACACTTACATAACTTAGTAGCGTGTCCACAAATAAGTAGAATGTTATTACTTTGAAACACATGTTTTACCGATATGCGTATATACATTCACTGTTTCACTAACATAATTTTTCACAAACACAGCACAATAATTTATGTCATTATTGCCTTAATACTGTGTTAAATCTAAGTTTTTAAATTATTGACAATAAGTTCTTAATGATTTACACTTTCGTTAAAGATAACTATGTTCTTGGCCAATATTATGTCGGTTTCCGTTTGAAGAAATGCTTGACACATTGCTGCAACATATGTACACACACACACACACACACACACACGCACACACACACACACACACACGGTGTATATGTAAATTAGAAATAACTTATGTTTACATATGTAAAACAGAAAAAACGTATTGAACCCCTTGCACGGTCTTAAAAGTAACAATCTTGGACCAGTATGTCACCTGATGCGATCTATGTGTACATTGTTAAACAGTAGTATGCGTGAAACATGTACAGACTTGAAAAATAAACGCATGCGCGTCTACAATGTGTGTACAATGTTAAGGCGCGTACACACTAAGATAACGAAGGATAGCAAAGTGTTCGGGTCAAATGTCAACGAAGGAATTTGGCGTTCGTTGTCCCGTCCACATTTACACTATTTCTGTTCTTAGTTTAATCCTGATGTAAACAAACAGGGGTGGCACATCTGAAACACTATTTGCTGCTTGAATTAGAGGCGTGTCACTGTGACAGAAGGAGTACAGGCAGGACACATATAATATTGATACTGTGTAAACACATGTAAATCGTAATAATTTGTCCTGACCAAAGTAAAATTTGTGTGACAGTGTCAAACCGACAATGAAATATTTTAAAACACCAGTTAGTTAATGGCTTTTTTATTAACCGTTTAAAAATCTCAACAAACTAAAAAAGTAAAGTTTATTTAAAACCAAAATAGAAGCTGTGATAATTACCAGTGTACTGTATATTATCAGTTACTGTCAGAGAGTAATTCAGTCCCTTTCATATGTGTGTCGGAACTTCTATTATCACTTGAGTCAGCGTTATTATTGACAAGACTGTCCACAACAACCTCGGTAATGTCGGGCCTAGTCCCAGAACTTATCTTCTTTCTTGATTATATGCTCGATACAATGACGCCGCTTGTCCGCAGTTGTTTCATTTACCTCCTTCTCTGCCAACTGTTTTATGTCAGGCAGCATACGTTGTGTTGTGACGGGCAACATTTCATTTCAATTGGCTTCAAATTAATTCAGTAGGATTCAGAATACAGCGATAAGGACGAAGTCTTAGAACGACGTGCCCCGATTTAATTGGTAAGATAACTCTCACATGACTATACATACGCATGCCTGCGCATGCGCGTAACACATTACTGTGAGAACAGCGTCAACTCCCCTAACCAACAGCTTTTCAGATTTGCCACGTGGGTTTGTTTACATCATGATTGAACTAAGAACGGAAACAGTATACAAGGAACGAAGCCATATGCTTCAGTTCGGTTCCGTCCGGTGTTGTTCCGCCTACCGAGCGAACCTTGACGAAGGCGAACGAAGGGGTTCGTTGCTACGTACACACTGACCGAACGAATTCGTTCGCTAGGCTTCGTTAGCTTTCGTTCGCTTAGTGTGTAAGTGCCTTTAAGCACCCGTGGACTCGCGGTAGTGCGAATTTGTGTGCTTATAAGGTGACACGATAATTATTTGTTTATTACTCCGTTAATCTAATAACTACAGAAAAACAAAACACACTCATGAAGTACAAAATGTCAACAGTTTTCTACAGACAATGAAAATCGTCAAGATAGGCAAATATTTTTTTATATTGTTGAAAGTATATAAATTACACAAATCCAAATGGAATTCCAGGCCTATATACAAACCCAAGTCCGGTTATTAACCACTCTCACTCTCTCTCTCTCTCTCTCTCTCTCTCTCTCTCTCTCTCTCTCTCTCTCTCTTTGAAATCCTCATGCAAATAGTACACGCACAACCTCCAGGACACGATGGACATATACAACAGGATAAAGTGATCGACAGAATCAGGTGTCGATGAGTAAATTATTTAAATATAAAAAAATACAGTTTAAATAGAGACAATAGTGGTAGAATAATGAATCTGTAAAAAAGTATTAATCTGTAAATTCTTTGTGCATATTTTTAATATTATAACTTATTTCACATTTTTATTCAAGAATATACAGTAAGAAATTTTATTTGAAGATTAATTGACCACGCTAAGCATTTAAATTCTTTAGGTGCACATATTTGCTATTAGAATGATTTCCTTTGAAAAGTATGTATTATCAGAATTTTCTAAGTAAAATACATTTTACAGTATATAAATATGAAGTTTGTAATTATAAATTTTATTAATATGATTATCATTGCATACTATGATTATAACACAGATGCACCCTTATAAGAAAGGGTATATATTTTTTACATTTTGAGTTGTGTTTTAAATAAAACAGAACTTTAATCTTTTCAGTTTTATCTTAATCATTTCACTTAACGATACTTAACGATTATTTCACTTACATAGAACGCAATGTCGCAACACACGAGCGCACGAGCGTTTCCACTAAGACGGAAGGTGTAATTATAATACTGATGCATGTAGCCAACTTATGTTTTACTAATCCTCTACTCTCTGCCTACTTTACCCACATTGCTATTTCCACAATCCACATTTTTTCGGTTTCCCTCGTGTTTAATATTCTTTACAATTGCTTGCCAGATGTATTTCACTCTTGCCAGTTGACATGAATTTACACTTTCCGGTGTGGATCGTGTATCAGTTTCAAGTGCATGTACCTATTCTGTCTAGGAAGCTATATTGTGAGGCATAGCAATAAACGATTACACGTTACTGTATAATATAACAAGTTGCAAAATATATTTAAAACTACACGTATACAAGTGTTAATTTATATATATTCAAGTTTTCGGTTCTGGGTTATTCTAGTGCGCTGGGATGTTTTAATGTTCTGTGTTATAAGTTTATTTCACCCTTCGCTTTTATTATGAATTTCTTACCGTCCCCTGACGCTTCTATATAAATGTCCTCTTTTCGCTGTGCAAGGCGTCTCCAACGTCGTTCGCAACGGCCTTTCTCTGGTCTCTCGCGTAGCGTCCTCTCCCTAATCCACAACTATTATTACACCTTCCGTGTTACAATTTATGTATTTAAACAAGAAACCATTCTTGACTGTAATTACGTATTTCTGAACAGTATCTTTCTTGGACTTTATAGTGTTTTCAATGTTAAACACGTTTATGTGATGTCGTTTGTACATTACAGTGTCCCAGGACCTAAATTTGGCGAACTTATCAACCTATGCGGCGTTATACGCTTCTGGCTAAAACTATACTCTAAGTAACAACTTTTATTACTTCAGATTCCTTAGTAAAGAAGCCATTGGCACCGTGGATACCACGATTTTGATGTAACGAGTGTACTGATTGTACACCATGCCCCCTCGAAGGACGTAAATTAAATTACTTCGTTTATGCCACACGTAAAGTAGGAGGGATGACATGTCCGAAATTGTATGTAACTACTTGTCGAAGCCTGATTTGAGAATTTATTCAATACGACTCACTGCTGCGGTCTCATCAGTTTTCTTCTCTTCCTTCACTCAGAAACACCTGCTGGTACTTTTCTTTACACGAAACAAAAATCGACCCTAATTAACAATTTTTATAGTTGCATTATATGTATTTATATAATATCTAATGCAGCCATGTAACCTATAAAGACCAAGTAGTAGACCACTTGGTCTTTGCGACTCCTTGATCAACCGATCTTGCCTGTCAGCATTTGTTGTTCCCCCAGGTCTGTTAAATAAGATTTTTTGGCAAATGTTCGTCCTCCATACTTAACACATGGCCCTTCGACCCTTCTCTATAGCCTTTGATCTTCTTTTTTGTTTAAATTATAAACTAGAAGTGACTCCATTGGATATTTATACATAGAACGATACTTCTACAACACACTTGCTCATTTCCACAACCTAAATGGCAATTAGGTTGCTTAACTTTATTTAGCTCTCTTGTGACTTCGAATAGGATAAATGTCCTCTAAGGTCCTTTAAGTCCCTCTCATGTGCTCTACCAGCGTCGTGTAGAGTAAGACCAGTGAAAGGATTACAAGGAAAGAGACTCGACTAAAGTTGTATAAGGTAATGGCTGTGCCAGAGATATTGTGTGGTTCTCTAACTTAGGTTCCGGTAAGGAAAGTCTGAGTAGGATACAGGCATCGGAGAGGAGATTCTTGCGATCTGTTAAAGGAGATGAATTGCTCATCTGAATAGAATGCCAGATGTAAGGTTGCTTAAGAAAGTTTGCCAATATAAGCCTATTGGACAAAGAAGACCTAGGAACCGTTGGTGAAGTGGATATATTCCTTTGTGACTGGGATACTTGATTAGCCTAATTACAGATAGAAGAAGAATAAGAAGGAGAACTATTAATTCAGGTTTTTCCAAAAACATATTAGAGCCAACTCGCTACCTTTTTTCTTGATTTAAAACAATATTGACCAGAGTTCTATATTCCCTTATCATTAATTTTATGAAATCGTGTACTGAAATTTATAAGGCACCAGGTAGTGAACAAATCTCAGCACACAACAAACTACGGATATTTTTCAAAAAATTAATTGCTTATTTTTCTGTATACTAGCCTATAGGCCTATACCTATACCTGTATCCTATAATACCTATATAGTAGCCTATATACCTATACCAATACCAGTGATTCCCAACTGGTGGCCCGCGGGCCGTATATGGTCCGCAACCTTATCTTGGAAAACCAATTTAATAGTAACTGTACTTACTTTAATAAGTAAATGAATAAAGAAATATCACTTTAACTAAGGATGGACTTGCATGAGAAACTTATGAAAAACTGTTGTATTAAGTCATTAGAAAACATACAGTAAATCACACACTATTTGTTTAATGGAATGTGTATTTGCACTAGTTCTCTTTGGTTTTCATCACATTAGGGTTTTCATCTTTCTTCCATCCATCACCTAGAGCTCCTTCTTAATTCGTAATCAGTCGTATCTGTTATTCAAAGTTAACGTTCACGTGTTTTCAGCTCGATGTGCACATTAATGCTTTAATGGCTGCACCAGATCGACCTCACTTTTCACATTTAAGATTTCATGGAAATATACAATGTTTAATATCTTCTTTACGTACTCACATAATAAATATTGTACAGTTAAAAACATGCAGAGAGATACGCTAAATGTGTAAAGTACCTCTTTTATTTATTTACAATTAACTACTACCTTATTAATTTTTACATTACTTGTTGAAAATTGATCGCTTATGATGAGGTTTCTGTGTTTACGTGTGGTCCTCGGGAGCTTTCATGTTAGAAATCACTGGTACACAACAACAAAATAATAGACATCGATACCGCAATGTTCTGTGGAATAACTGTTATTAACACGTATGTGGGGTGTTACGTTTGTATTGCAATAATGAGCGGTAAAGACGTAATTACCAACGCAAGAAGCTACCATTTAGTGTTCACAGGCACGAACGCGCACGCACACCGCGTTGACAATACCCAATTGTACAGTTATAGTGGTATGCATGGTGTAATATCGCAATTAACAGCATATACTGTATACCTAATGTGTTTTTGTACCGTGTTAATTTTCCCACACGTCGTCGACAAAGTATACCGGCGGAATTAGCTTAACGACTTTTAAACGGTGAACAGAACTAAAGCTTCAGTAGTTGTTGTGATAACTATCAAACAGTGTGTGTGTGTGTGTGTGTGTGTGTGTGTGTGTGTGTGTGTGTGTGTGTGTGTGTGTGTGTGTGTGTGTGTGTGTGTGTGTGTGTGTGTGTGTGTGTGTGCAGATTAATGAAACCGTTCTAGTGTTACAAGAGGTAGGAACAATGGCATCACAAAGACAAGTGCGCAGTACAAGCAGGCTACAGACGGCAGCGTTCGCTCATGTATTCATAGACGAAATTAATTGAAGTGCGTAACTTCAGTGCAGCGACTCGCAGCCTTACTCTGGGTTCAGTAAACTATTTCTCTTTGTAACACAGAAGCATTTCCTTTGTTAGCACATGAGGAAATTACATAATAGGATTATTTTCGCTTTATGTATGTTATTTATTTATAGAAACTTGGTCTTTCTGTTCCTCTACATATAAGTCTCGCCTGTTGTTACTCAGCATTATGTATTCTAAAGATTCTTCACTTCATATAGATCTAAGTTTTTCAATTACGTTTTCAGTTTTCACCCACCCCCTCCCTCTTCAACATAGTCCTAACGTTCGAAGCATCGTGGAAAAAATTAAAGACTTGCGAGACATCGTGATGAAGAAAAATACAGAGAATTTTTTTTTATGGCGCGAGCACTGATGGAATGTTGAACGTAATAGAGATGGAAAGGAAAATATTGTAGACAAGAACAAATAACGATTGCTGGGCCAATTTAACAGGCGTAAAATTTCAATGATTGAATAAGGTTCAACAGAGAGCTCTATGAGTTATATGGATTGCCTAATATCGTGACATCAATTAATATAGCTAGGGTGAGATGGGCAATACATGTACAGAGAATGAATGAGGAGGATGTTTTTAAGAGGATTATGAACACACCAAATATTATATACACACCAAAAGGAAAGATAAGACGTGGAAGACCCAGACTACGATGGATTGATGTAGTCCTAGAAGATGTGAAAGTACTTGGAGTGAAAAATTAGTGGACAATGGGTAAGGATAGAGGAGTCTGGAGGAAAATCCTGAGGTAATCTGAGGCCCACGGCGGGGGTGTGGAGCTACTGATGATGAATATTTCAATGATTAATTATATCAGACATATAGAGGGATATTTTAGGGTGCTTCTTGGACCCTCTATACCAAAAAGGAGGCAAGACGAAAAGAGAAATACGTCAGTCAACTGTACACAAATAAGACTGTATATGTACTGGTAAGTAGACAACTTCAACAGGACAACTTGATGACTTCAGAGTAGTCGACTGTGGTCCGCAAATTGCAGGACTGACTTTGCAAAAACAAAAACGGATCTAGTTATTTTATCGATCTTGCTTCTTTTTTCTCTGCACATCTGTTCTGGCATTTCCCCGCATTCTCATTTATGTTGTACCCGGACATTCTGTTATTCATACAAAATATATACATTTCTTCGCAAACACCCGTATTTGTCTCCGCGTCTGTAAACAAAAACGTTTCTCACAGGCTAACTGTTTCATGTCGCAATACGAAAAAGTCTAACCTAACGATACACAGTTCTTTAAGAGGGAGTAGAATACAGTACTATTGTTGAAATTGCTATCTTCCGGGATATTAGGCCGTAGTCTACTGTTTCTATTGAAAACAGACGTTTCGGCCCCTCCGTCGGAGGCCATCTTCAGTGTAAAACGATCGATAAATTGGCAAACAGTGTTAGCCAATTCACCGGCAGATAGCAATTTCACAATGTTGACGCTAACCGTGAAATCCTTAGGAATTCCTTAATACAGTAATAAATAAGTATTAGTGCCAATGCCGTTGTTTTACTGGCATACTAAGCTACAACTGAAAGGGAAACTATCCATTTACGTCAAGTAACAACGGAAATACGATGAGTTACGTTTTACAGTTCAATAAATTGTTGAAGTGTACAGTTTATCATATGTTTATTTTTACGGCTTTTTTGTGGTTAAAATAATTTTAAAATTTATTTTAAAAACGATGAAGAATAACAATTTTACACCATAAAAGTTTACAAACTACGATATATTTTTCTAACATTAAATTTCAATGTCACTGCTGTTAAAATGAGGCTTACCCGCAAAAACTCCCATATAGCTTGAATTACCCCGAAAAGAAAAGACGAAATTTTACCTATTAGTTGTGTAAACTGCTTGTTGACCTTAGTAAGCACACAATTAACCGACATAGTCATCTCGCACAGTGATTAATAAAACTCAGTCAATGGTCTTGTCCGGCTTTGTTCTCAAGGGCTCTTACAGCTATTCTTTTTAAATAATTCCAAGTGTTTAATTTGAGTTCATTTATTTTGTAACGGCGCTAGGCCTGTACGCAAAATTTAAGACTAGGCTAATTAACCTAGAGGAAGCGAAAAGTGTGCTGGAACCCAAACAGAATGACAGGATTTGCAATCAACACTCTTTTAAAAAGTAACAAATTTTATTAGTGTTTAACTTGTGACACACAGTTCTAATCATGTTGCATTTTCTATAAGATCACTAATTTATGTTGTTACAAAGTATTCACTTACAAAGTATTCAATTACTTTTTTTTTTTTAAACAACTTGAGTTCTTGATTTGAGGTATTGTGAGTTCTTAACAAGATGTTTAACGTGAACACCAGGGGGCCGGTCTATTGAGTTGATGTTGATTGAAGGGTGATAATTAAAACGTTCCCACCTGTGCTTTTGTGTAGAAGAACTCAAACGGTACCATGATGAACAGTGTGCCATGAGTGCTGCAGATTGTCCCTAGATTGTGGTGATTCTCCAGTGGGTCTCGTTCCGGGTAGATGTGGGTCCTTCGGTGTGTTCTGTTGGATCAGTATTCCTGGGTCTGACGGCTTCGGGGAGCATCCTGGTGCACTGCTCTGCCCACAGGTGTTGGTGTGACTACCGCTCCTTCCCCTTTCTCCTGTCTGGTGCAGGGACCCTGAACGCCTTTACCAGATTACGAACGCATGTTGAAAAGATCTGCACTCGAACCCTGGGGCCGTCAGACCATTGAAACGTTCTCCTCGAAGATTGCCAAGAAATGAGAACTAGGCCTGAATTAGTTGGTCTCTCATCTTGCATAAAACGACCTGTCCCAATTTGCAAAAAATAACCTTTAGTAACCTGCTTACTAACAACGGACAGCGAGCAGCTGACACGGTTGACTAGGCATACTAGATCGCGTCGCCGGAGCGTCGACGCGGCCGTGACAATCATATCTTAATGATCGACGTGGCTGTGGCAAGAACACCTGCCAAGTGCGCTGGCAGCACTGAACAGAAATCGCCGGCCGGGAAATTCAAACCCCGGCACAGTTTCACCTTGATATATAAGACTACATCCTAGAACTAGTCAATAAATTCTTCCATCTTGTTGTATATAAGTCGTGTTAGATCTTTCTGATTCTTTACAATTTGCAACATATTTTTTTATAGTTTTAGGTAGTTCGATAAGGAGTAATAAACAAACTGTAAAGGAACTCCATTCAATTGTGTTTATGATATTCTAGAACTTCTATCTAACCACCAGTTTGGCTTCCTGAAATGCCATTCAGCAACTCACCAAAATCACATGATAGTTAATGAAATCGCGAAGAAAATGAAATCTGCAACACAGTGTTCCTTGACAGCCTTTACATATCCCAAGCGTTCGATAAGGTGTGGAATCCTGATCTGCTTTTCAAACTGAAAAACATACTGTCCACCAACTACTACCTTCCGTTAAAGTCATACCTACTTAACATAATTTTTTTCAGTCAAATACAACGAATTTTATTCTTTCAGTCATAGTTCTATCTATTACTCTCTCGAATCATGTGTACTCCAAGGCAGCGTCCTCGGACCTATGTTCTTCCTTATCTACAGAGTCGAGTTATCTGAAACAAACGCCACCACCGTTGCATACTTTGCCGACAATATTGCTGTGTTATTTACTTTAAAAATTCCGCAGATTAATTCTGTCAACCTATAAGTACATGCAAATGTACACCTGAATGATGCTACTCATTGCATGGTACAACAAATAGCGAACAAAATCAACGAAACAAAATCCGCTCAAGTCATAGCCTATCTGATATTCGACACATATGTTCACTGTATCACTGAAAACTGAAATTAAATACCTCGGATTTCATCTCGATCTACGACTCACCTGGCAGAAGCATACTCCAATCAAACGAAGTCAGTTAGACCTCAAGCTCAGACATATACCCTGGTTTCTCAGGCGTAAGTCTAAACTATCACTGAATAATAAACTATTACTATACAAACCATGCTAAAGTCTACGTGGCCCTATCCACTCCAGATATGGTGATGCGCCAAATGTACAAAATTAAAGGCATCCAATGATTTCAGTCAAAAGTGATGCGAGTTTTAGTAGATGCTCCATGGTACATGAGCAATCAGATGCTTCACACCGACCTGAAAATACCATTCAGAAAGGACGAAATAAAGCGGATTGCAATAAAGACCAGCCATCAAACAGTATACCAGGAAAATTAGTTAATGGAGAATCTGTACAACGACCCAGACGAGAGAAGACTTCACAGAACTTTACCTCAAGGTTTGCTACAGACTTGGAAACACTGTTCTGTCAGTGGATTTACGGTTGTCTGATTTACTTAATACTCTGTTATGGAGATGGAGATTGCAAATTAGAAATAATCAAATTAAAAAATTCAGGAAGATTACATTTAACCGTTTGTTCATGGATTCCCAAGAGAACATTCTGGAAACTGCAGAAACAAAATGTATAAATTAAAACATTTTATTTGCCTCCAGAAACGGTTGAGACTATGAAACAGGTTAATTACCTTCTGTCACGTTCCTTTGAATCCAATTGCGGGATTACTCGAGTTTCGATCACAACTGTGTCATCATCAGATCTTATATACAAATATGGTTAAAACTCCATTTTTTAGTGCAATTATGCTAATTTATGTAAATTATTAAATTATTCAATTAAGTTGAATATTTATCAAATCAATATAATTACGCAGATATATTATTCTGACAATTTACTGGGTGGTTGAGTGTATTCACTGTTAATTAGCATAATTATTGAGAATCTTAATTATCGTTGTAAGCAATAAGACAGAATTTATTGAAACATGACAAATTAATTATTTAAGGTTAATTGCAATAATGAACGCAAGATATACATAACGCAATAAATACTTATTTATTACACATTATTGAATAAATAAATTCTTGATATACAAATGAAATTATGTCCTGTAAATACATTCAAACAAAACACGTAATAACATAAATCATAATAATATTCATTTCGTTGTTCCCTGAAAAACAAGACATACAATGCTATAAAATATAACACACAATAATATAAATATGCACAAACAATAAACAATCAAATATACTTCATTCTAAGCTAAATGCGTTCATTAATGCCCTCAGATGAGTGACTTTACTATTTAACATTATTATATTTTTAAGTTTTATATAGATTTTCTCGGGGTGTAGCTCTTTGAAAAGAGATTGTGCAGTAGTAAGTATTAACTAGTATTAAGAACATAAGGACTTAACTTGGAAAAGCATACCCACAATTCCATCGGTGTGGTATCCTATCCGTTGATGGTTCCATGTACGTGGTTACTGCTGTTGATGGATGCGCACTGACACTTTAACTCGTGATAATCCCCACTCGCGTTCTGTGTAGTGTGATGTCGGAGTTATCCGCTTGGAATAAGTGTCTTTACAGTTTTATGTAGTAAAGATGCAATCATTATTATTGGTGTAGTTTGATTACGTGTTTACTGTAAGCGTGATTCAGGTAGCTAGATACTTTTGTCTACCTTGGACGTGATGCGCGCTATGTATGCACTAGTGTTCATGAGTGTTAATCCACTTAATTCATGTGCTCAAAATTAGAATGATTATGATTGGATAATGTCTGAAATTGTCGCACAATGTTCTACTGTCGAAGTGTTAATTCACTCGTAATGCTTAATATGCATGCCGAACGTATTCTAAAGTTCCTCGTATACACTTGACATTTTTAACGATGTTTATGTACATTCTCACTGCGTGTTACTGCGGTAAGTTCGGTAACTTGGATGATCTATCGAACACAACGTTTTGTAAGACTGTGATTGAATTGAAAATGTCTAAGTTCGACTAAGACCGAGACTTGGTTATAACTGCGTCACTGACTGACTAACTGATTTAAAATTTGAGTAAGTCGGAGTAAGAACTGAGTAAAAACTACCGAGTAAAACTACTACTATTACAACTATTACGCTTACTACCGAGCTCCGCGTCCTTGTAAACAGTTTTTATCAAGCACCCTCTACCAGAATGCAATTTTCTCACGTCCACGCCTATGGCCGTTGTTGATAGGTTCAGGATTTCCTTCCACCTTGCAGATCTACGGTCATCGGTTTCCTGATTCGTCGTCCAAGTCGTCACTACTCTCTCCACCAGTTCCTTTGGAAGATGCCAAATTCTGGTTGGTCGTTGTACATCCCCCGAAGTACCCCAGCGACGAACGTTGCGTTGTTTTGAAACCTCTCTATGCTTTTAGTATTGATTTTGTTTCCTTTTTTTTTTTTTTTTGAAAGAGAGGTTACAAGTTATTTAGAACTAGGCAAGAGCCTAGAAAAGCTAAAATTGGGCTGAGTCCAGTATGATGGGACTTGCAAATGAAACACTGAACTTAAGATAACAACAATTTATTGTTCTTGGCCAGTACAACCTATGAGCTTCTAAAGGCCAGATAAATAAGTCTTTTGATCGTTAAATATAATTTCATTAATATGTGCCTTGCCCAAAAGTCGAACAAGGAATAATAACTATTAACAGCACTAAGTATTGAATAATTATTAATAGTTGAACCATCATTGACTAACAAAATCATGGGATGTTACATAAACAACAAATTGTAGTTATAGAATAATACAATTAAAAAATTGGCACATAGTTTCGACCTGCAAGTAATCACTTTTTATAACAAGACATAAATATACAGAAATATACACAGGCATAATCAACATGACAAGTAACAATTATACAAAACAACACACACATATAATTAACATCAACAACGTTTATATTTAAATAACCCATCACATGTTCACCCTGGTCATCAGCGCATATAATAATCTTGTTCAACACCCATAACCCCCTTACTGTTTAATTAATAGGTGACTAAAACCCCCTTCCCAAAACTTCAATTAAAATATCCCAGGAGTGGAGCAGACATGCCCCCAAGTTTTAACAAGATAAGTGTTAACTGAATGTTCTCTGTGAGCCATGCGGCCCGCGCACAAATCCCATGCCGATATTTAATAATCAATTAAATCCCATCAATTACTATAATGAAAGGTAGCATCACAAGGTCAACATGGATGTCCGGTTGCCTAACTGCATTTTATGTTTCTTTTTTACCTTCAAAACAAAATATAGAAAAATAGTGGAATTTGACCACCATGAGTATTCATAACTGACATTGATCAATCTTGTGTAGTCTTATGGTTAACTAATTGTTATAGGGAGCAATTACAATTATGGTTACAAAATTTGCTATGGTAAAATACAATCTGTGACAATGGTAAATTTTAAAGTGTGCAAATTATCTAAACAGTAGAACAGAATTTGTAATACAGAATATAAGTCATAAGAGTATTAAGTCAGCTCACAGTGTTACAAAACTTGACTACCGGCAGGGTCAGGCATTGGACGGGATCTAGCAAGATCTGACATAGACAGGCTTGCAGTGGACGTCTCCAACGGGAGTCGACCACGGTTTAAAACCACCCCCAGATCATGAATGAATAATAAAATACGTGTCCACATGGAGCAACATCGTTAACATAACCATCCCAACATGCTTACAACAGAAATAGAATGAGATACAACTCTATCTACCGAACTCCCCTCGACCCGGGCGGTGCGTGACCCCGGCCGAGTTTTCACTCTCAGAACGAGATATACATGATAGTAATTGAGGAGGCGTAAGCCTTACAAAATACAATTAAAATATTCCACCCATTGTCCGTAAATAACTGTCCACACTGGAACGTTTCATGAAAGTCTCACCGAGTACTTCGGCCACAAGGTTTAGGTTAAAAATGGTTAAATGTCACCTGGTTTGAAGGGTGCATGTTGAGGGCTCAGTAGTGGGTGTCCAGTCCATCCTTCCGGCTGACACAGCTGACGAAGGTTTTAAAGTTACATCGTCGGAGGCAGTTGTTCGGCCATCCTTCCAGAGCGGGGCAGATTCCCGGCTACCTCGGAAACCCGGAGGTCACGTAGCTTTCTACGTATTCATAGAAGAAGCTGGAAGACGAAAACTATTCAATCTACTCTGCCAGCCGGGGACCAGAATGTGAAGCGCCGAGCGTCGTATTGGAACTGAACTAACTGGCTCTTGAAAAAACCGTATGTAACAGCGATAGGGCGCGCGCGAGGCGAGCGGCGGAGGGGTAATTCACAATGACAAAGTCCAATTGACCGTACTAAAGGACAACTTCTTTCGCGTCGACAAATACGTAATTTCTTTAATAAAGCACAATATAGATATCGGAAGATCGCCGCGTTTTCCAAAACGCGGCACACCCCCACCCCAAAAGGGCAACCCGGTTGCCACACCTTCAAACTCGGGAAAGTACCCTGCAGTGTACTCCCATCAAACAAAAAAACTCCGGTGGACATCGTGGGTGAGTTGGCCAGGCAGACTCGCTCCCAGGAGAACAGACATCCCCATGCGACCCTCTCCGCCACGCCAACCCCACGGGACCGCCCCAACACGTCACCCTCTCCGGTGACCACCAATTACTCCCACCGGTCCCACTCACATGCTCGTCCTAGGACCAAACAAGGCATCTCCCACCTTGGCATGTGAGCGACCGTACTACCTCTCGTCCCTCTCTCGGACCGACCAGCCACATGCACCCACAAGGCATCTCCAACCTTGCCATATGGCTGGCCCCCTTCCCTACACAAGGGCGGACGGCCCCGCTTAGCAGACAGAGAGGACCGCACCTAGGGCACACGAACATTAATCCAATCTCAACTCAACAAATACACCATACTCGAGGGGGTTTTACTTCTCTACAGCACCGTCTACACAACTTTCTCTCGCAACAAAAAATAACACCAGGAAAACCGGAGAATGCGGCATGGCTCGGACCCTATAATGAACAACATCAACCTCAACAACTATTAACAATCAGCAACAGCACACCATCACTCCATCTAACCTTTAACACAGGGGAAACTGACGATCTCGAGGACCACAAGCTAAGTCTCTCTCTAACTCCGTTTGATAGATTTTTTTTTTTTTTTTTTTTTTTTTACTAAGGGGAGTGGTAGGAAAATTGGGAAGATGAAATGGGGCAAGGATCATTAAAGGGCAATAGCTAGGACTGAGGGCAAGGACCTGGCTACCTCCGGAAATAAGGAAGAATGGAGGAAACCAAGGCTCGCGTGGGCAGGGGCGCAACCCTGAAATAGATGAACACCACTGGGAATGTGGGGAACATCTACCCGCTACCCGTTAACCTCTACTTCTTACCTTTCTATGACGTACTTTAGGTATTCGCTCCTTTCGGACACCACTCTCTAAGAAATTATCTCGTGTTGAGCTGTACTGACTGGTTTCTTCGGGATCAGAATCAAAGCAACTTACCTCACTACTTTCACTCCGCTTTAGATTATGCTCATCGTCTAACTCCTCTGCTACAATTTCTTCCTTTTCTACAACTTCCCCTTCTTCATCCACATAATCCAAATCAACTTCCTGACACTGCACCTCCTCAGCCTCTTCCCGTTGCTCCTCTGATCCATCTTCTTCACCACACGCATCGCCAGCTCCTTCACGAACTTCTTGACTAACCTCTTCTCTGATCTCATTTTCATCAACACGTTCATCACCAACGTCATCGCCATCACTTCCACTACCACCATCTGAACACTGCACATCTACGTCCTCCGCTAGTTGCTCACCTGGTCCACCTGAAACTTCCTCCCGTTCCTCGGAATCCTCAACACTACTTACAGAAGGCGTCTGCACATCTTCACACACTACTTCACTCTCACTCACAAACTCTACAACGCTGCCACCCAATTTCTCCTCAACTTCTACCTCATCTACTTCTACTACACTTGCGGCATGGACATCCCCTTGTCCATCCACAACCTCAGAAACACTCGCAGCCCGGACATCCCTGTGTCCATCTGCAACTTCAGACTCTACAGTCTCCCTAACCCCTACAACTATACTCACCTGCGCAGCATCTGCAGACCGCTCTTCTGACTCTTCTGTCGATTCCACTCTTTGACCACTTTCAGCAACCACAACGTCCTCAACATCTTCCACCCTGGAATCCAGCTGTCCAGGTTCATGTGCAATTACTAAATTAATTTCTACTGGCGATGGTAAAGCGACACTCTCAAGTGACTTCTCACATCCCTGCGTAGACGATGATGATGTCACAGGATCTGGATCCCTCACGAACCGAGATGGAGATACCGGAACAAATTCTGCGGCCTCTGGATTCAACCATGACGTCCTCACTGACGCAGTATTAACAGACGTTTTCTTGTCGTCTTGTATTAATCCACTGAAGTTATTCCGCTTTTCTTCTTTCTCTTCACCTGCTTCACCCACAACTCTATTATGCACTGGTACTTCCTCTGGAACCTTTAAAGTTTCCTTACTCTCCAAATAGGAATAACTTTCTACCGGCTCCCTACTTGCCGCTGTTTGTTTACTAACCTGATTTCTTCTTCCCCTGTTAATTTCATACTTCTTTGTTTTGTGTGCTGTAGCTGTTATTACTGTTTTCTCACGTGCCACCCCCTTGTAGCCTCCATTACTTCCGGAATATTCAGTTTTTCTGACTGTCTCTTGGGTTCTCCTCCAACCACCATGTTTGTCTTCTTTGGCTCTTCCTAATGAACCACTGGAGTATTGGACATCTTTAGCAGCTCTTCCCCAGGACTCGTCATTCGCCTGGACAGTCCTGGCATGCGCACACCACCTGTCCAGGTCTGCAAAAGAACGTGGAGGCTCTGCGAAAACCAGCCGGGATCTCTCTTGGGGAGTCAGACCTTCTCGTATTACCTGTATGACTTCTGTCTCGGGCAACCCCAGTCTTAATATACGGGCAGCTTTCCTTACATCATGCACGAAGTCCCCCAATGCCTCTCCGTTGGCCTGTGGACGATAGAATAACTTAAACTTCAACTGGTCTTGTCGTCGACGGGATATGAAGAAGTCCAACACCTCCGCATGGAAAGCATCAACACTGTCACCCCGACGCAGGGCCTTGGTGGCCAGACCAGCCAACGTACTCCGGCAATACGGGTATATAAGATACAAGACCTCCCCATCGGACACCCCCGGGAAATCTGCCACCTGCAGGACCAGGTCCAAGAAAACCAACAGCTGATCCTCATCAAATCCATCCACCACCGGAAATTTCTGGAGAACGCCTGTAAGAGGGTGGGGCAACTCCTGATAGCATACCGCCGCCAGAATTGCACAATGCAAAACAAACAATCATAAAACAAATTCCCACTAAACACCTAACACAAACACAACCTACAAAAACGTTTTAACAAGAATCGGAAAAACTCAAGTACTGTCCTTCCTTTGAGTAGACCCCCGGGCTCCTAGCGCTGCGAAAACCTGCCCCGCTCCGGAACTAACTCTCCGTCAGTCGCCAGACTCAAGAAGAAACAACATCAGACACTAACACCAACATACAATCCACACCACCTAACACTAACCACAATATACGACATTTCGACTACAACATTGTCACCATTACAATCGGACGATACCGACTTCCAGTCGGGCCATACCGCATCCCACTAACCGCACGCGCAATTACTTTCAAAAATTAAAAACGGGAACCCATCCCCCACGCGCTCTCCGGCAATGTCCAATTTCAAAACAACAACTCAACTACAACACGTGCCTATGGCGGCCTCAGATTTACAATTCAAAACATTTAACAATAATTCATAAAAAAAACATATATACTTCTACCTTTCATGTCAACTATTAAGTGCCATTTTATTTGCCAGACTATCTCCAAGTTTGCAAGCCCCATCACACCAACGGACCCAAGGGTTCAGGCCTAGAATGAACCACGCTCTGCTACCATTTGAAACCTCTCTATGCTTTTAGTATTGATTTTGTTTCCTTTTTTTTTTTTTTTGAAAGAGAGAGGTTACAAGTTATTTAGAACTAGGCAAGAGCCTAGAAAAGCTAAAATTGGGCTGGGTCCAGTATGATGGGACTTGCAAATGAAACACTGAACTTAAGATAACAACAATTTATTGTTCTTGGCCAGTACAACCTATGAGCTTCTAAAGGCCAGATAAATAAGTCTTTTGATCGTTAAATATAATTTCATTAATATGTGCCTTGCCCAAAAGTCGAACAAGGAATAATAACTATTAACAGCACTAAGTATTGAATAATTATTAATAGTTGAACCATCATTGACTAACAAAATCATGGGATGTTACATAAACAACAAATTGTAGTTATAGAATAATACAATTAAAAAATTGGCACATAGTTTCGACCTGCAAGTAATCACTTTTTATAACAAGACATAAATATACAGAAATATACACAGGCATAATCAACATGACAAGTAACAATTATACAAAACAACACACACATATAATTAACATCAACAACGTTTATATTTAAATAACCCATCACATGTTCACCCTGGTCATCAGCGCATATAATAATCTTGTTCAACACCCATAACCCCCTTACTGTTTAATTAATAGGTGACTAAAACCCCCTTCCCAAAACTTCAATTAAAATATCCCAGGAGTGGAGCAGACATGCCCCCAAGTTTTAACAAGATAAGTGTTAACTGAATGTTCTCTGTGAGCCATGCGGCCCGCGCACAAATCCCATGCCGATATTTAATAATCAATTAAATCCCATCAATTACTATAATGAAAGGTAGCATCACAAGGTCAACATGGATGTCCGGTTGCCTAACTGCATTTTATGTTTCTTTTTTACCTTCAAAACAAAATATAGAAAAATAGTGGAATTTGACCACCATGAGTATTCATAACTGACATTGATCAATCTTGTGTAGTCTTATGGTTAACTAATTGTTATAGGGAGCAATTACAATTATGGTTACAAAATTTGCTATGGTAAAATACAATCTGTGACAATGGTAAATTTTAAAGTGTGCAAATTATCTAAACAGTAGAACAGAATTTGTAATACAGAATATAAGTCATAAGAGTATTAAGTCAGCTCACAGTGTTACAAAACTTGACTACCGGCAGGGTCAGGCATTGGACGGGATCTAGCAAGATCTGACATAGACAGGCTTGCAGTGGACGTCTCCAACGGGAGTCGACCACGGTTTAAAACCACCCCCAGATCATGAATGAATAATAAAATACGTGTCCACATGGAGCAACATCGTTAACATAACCATCCCAACATGCTTACAACAGAAATAGAATGAGATACAACTCTATCTACCGAACTCCCCTCGACCCGGGCGGTGCGTGACCCCGGCCGAGTTTCCACTCTCAGAACGAGATATACATGATAGTAATTGAGGAGGCGTAAGCCTTACAAAATACAATTAAAATATTCCACCCATTGTCCGTAAATAACTGTCCACACTGGAACGTTTCATGAAAGTCTCACCGAGTACTTCGGCCACAAGGTTTAGGTTAAAAATGGTTAAATGTCACCTGGTTTGAAGGGTGCATGTTGAGGGCTCAGTAGTGGGTGTCCAGTCCATCCTTCCGGCTGACACAGCTGACGAAGGTTTTAAAGTTACATCGTCGGAGGCAGTTGTTCGGCCATCCTTCCAGAGCGGGGCAGATTCCCGGCTACCTCGGAAACCCGGAGGTCACGTAGCTTTCTACGTATTCATAGAAGAAGCTGGAAGACGAAAACTATTCAATCTACTCTGCCAGCCGGGGACCAGAATGTGAAGCGCCGAGCGTCGTATTGGAACTGAACTAACTGGCTCTTGAAAAAACCGTATGTAACAGCGATAGGGCGCGCGCGAGGCGAGCGGCGGAGGGGTAATTCACAATGACAAAGTCCAATTGACCGTACTAAAGGACAACTTCTTTCGCGTCGACAAATACGTAATTTCTTTAATAAAGCACAATATAGATATCGGAAGATCGCCGCGTTTTCCAAAACGCGGCACAGTTTCTCGGAAAGTGGAGCAATTGCCTGCCTGTCCATCAATCCTTTGTTTTCTTGTTGTCGAGGCTCTCTGTTATTGCATTTGTTAACAATCTGCATTGTTTGGTCTATTGTTCGGTCACCCTTCGTTTTTTTTCGTCAATTACCAACTCTTCGCTGGACGTAATCCCTGGACTGGTCCCACGATTTCTAGTTGTAAATCTGACTTGTCATCCTGGTTTGTTTTCATGCTGGGCCGAGTACGTATCTCGTATTCATTGAATACCCGTTCCATTGTCTACATATTCGTCAAAACCTCTCTGCACCCTTTGTTATTGAGTATCTCATTCATACGTACGCGCGTTACAACTTAACCCCACAGCATGTGTTCTTTCTAACTTCTGCGTAGCCGGGGTACCGGGCTCTGTCTTTTGTTTGGTTTATGTTGGTGTTGTAAATCTGAGCTGAGTTCGTTCTGTCAACGATGTTCCCAATTTCTATTGTTACGTGTAGTCGGACGTTTCCTCATTGTTTCTTCACTGGCGTCGGGTCTGACGTGTGTCTAATTGTTCTTATTTACGACTCTGGCCTGGATCGTTAACTCGAGTGTGTGTGAGCGTATCTCTTGATCACAAAATTATAAATTTTTAAAATTTTTGACCACTATAATTTTTCGATGTTTGTACATCACGTCAGATAATAAAAACAACACGTACACGGTACAAAACATTAAATAAAATAACACACAATAAATATAAATATAAAACAAAACGTAATAACACACAAAACATGCGGCCGTCACGGACCTGTACAGGAAGTACAGGTTTTACCGTGGAGGCGTTCCTGTACAGGTCCGTGACGGCCGCATGTTTTGTGTGTTATTACGTTTTGTTTTATATTTATATTTATTGTGTGTTATTTTATTTAATGTTTTGTACCTTGTACGTGTTGTTTTTATTATCTGACGTGATGTACAAACATCGAAAAATGGAGTTTTAACCATATTTGTATATAAGATCTGATGATGACACAGTTGTGATCGAAACTCGAGTAATCCCGCAATTGGATTCAAAGAAACGTGACAGAAGGTAATTAACCTGTTTTATAGTACAAAATGTATAATCGATTAATGGTTTCACTGTGAGATGGTATCAGAAATGTAGATGTGGACACAACTACATACATAAGAGTCAGTCGAATAAATTATCTTCTTCGTAAAAATTATATACAGTTGTATTGCATGGCCTACCACGGTGCAGAGAGACCAGTTTTCCGTTGCAAGCTAAATGGGGAAACGAAACGGATTTGTATGAGATGTGGACAGCCATTGTAACTAAAAAATAAAATGATTTTTATGATGATAATAAGGATAGCCTATTCCTCTTGTCATAAACTGCGAATGCCATTACTAACGAAACAGAAAGGCATTCAGTATAAATTTCTCTTCAACTAAAATGCTATTATTCACATAACTAAAATTTTCATCATAACCAATGATAAAACAATTGCTTCGTAAATTTTAAACAATAAAACGATTTACTTGAATCCGTTATTTGGTTATTTACATTACATTTCTATCTAAGATAGTGATAAATACCAGCCTGCAATCCGTCAAGAAGCTTAAAGTAGTTAAAGACAATCGTGTAATAAAGGAGTGCACTTGGGACACCTGAAAGAGACAATTTACATCCCACATGGTTCTACCTTGTTTCTCGTTACTGAATGATGAATTTACGCTTCACAGCTTAAAAAAAGCGAATGGAACGTAAACTTGAGAATAAAAGAAATAATACACAATACGACGATCGAAGTTATATGTCTCTGAACTATTTTTTTTTTATGTACTTTTTCGAAGAAGTGTTAAGAACTATAATAAACTTTTATAATTAATGAATAAAAATACAAATAAAATTCATACTTGACATAGGCACATTCGCTCCCATTGTCTTTTTTTTTAATTTTATATACTAAATTTAGTAACTATTATTCAACTTAATTACATAATATATAATTGAATAATCCTGAAATATTTAATTATTTTTATAGTAAAGGAAAATATTGCTAAGTGAGTTGAAAAGTAACAAAAATTCCTACGTGACTCTTAACATGCGGCAACGCATGTACCTGTTCCAGATGTTTGGAGATCATTCTGCGCGGCTGAATTACGTAACGCTCTAAACAATTCGAGATGCTCCTTCAACAGGTTTCTCGACTATGCTACTGGCATAAGCCCCGCTGTGTCACTATAATCCAAGGCGGCCCAGGTATAAATACTGGATTACGAAGCGGCCAAGTTATTGTATAAGAGCGATTTTCGTTGATTTCTAACTGTTGTTTAATTAGAAACAAACAACTTTAATTAGAAACAAAGTTTTAATTAGCAAATTCATTAGTGTTAGTTATTCCTTTCAACTTTACAACACGATATGTCAGTGACCGTCGTAACATATCTTATTTCGAATCTTTGTTCATTAGTTCCATTCAGTGCAGTGACTACACCTATTTGCAGTTGTGACAGCTAATAATTATTTTTTAATTTAAATATATTATTTTTAAGACAAATTTAATGTTACTTGTATATTTTTCATTGTGTACATAATTTGTGTGTGTGTGTGTGTGTGTGTGTGTGTGTGTGTGTGTGTGTGTGTGTGTGTGTGTGTGTGTGTGTGTGTGTGTGTGTGTGTGTGTGTGTGTGTGTGTGTGTGTGTGTGTGTGTGTGTGTGTGTGTGTGTGTGTGTGTGTGTGTGTGTGTGTGTGTGTGTGTGTGTGTGTGTGTGTGTGTGTGTGTGTGTGTGTGTGTGTGTGGTTAAACAATAGTGTTTATTTTATTAATATGAAATTTGGTATTGCTAAACTAAATTTAGGAAGTCTTTATGCAATCAGTGAGAATTACCAACGGCTACCTGTTTATGGTTAAACAGAGCCTTAATATACCTTAACAGACTCCCAGATTGTCTCGTTAATTGACAAAAACAACAGCGGAAACGGACAACAGAGGACCACAGAACAGAAGTGTTAATATATTTCAAATAAATAAATAAATAAATGATGATGATGATGATGATGATGATGATGATGATGATGATGATGATGATTTTATTTCTTATTTTACCACCGGAATACCACAGGAGAACCAGATAGGTAGGCTACCGACTTGAGCCTAAACGGCATACAAGGAAGGCAGTGGAGCCTGCACCACGCTTCGGCCGTCCATTATTTCAGAAGGCTGAGTTCAACTGTGGCCGAAAAACATATCTTAATTTTGTGGTACTGCTGGAAATTTAATCCAAGGTATCTAGAGTACTAGCCAACCGCCACTTGTCTGTAAGCAAAAAAATTATCTTTTTTTTTTTTTTTATAAAAAACATATAGTGTGTGACATTTCTCGGTTTTATATTCCAGGCGTTCATACTGTGACCATAGGTAACGGGAACTTCAAACTTTTTATCTTCACTTAAAAAACAAAAAACTGTGGATTTTGGTGTGATCATGGCAAACATATTAGGGTAGAACCCTACTTTAAAATTACGTCAGTTATATTTGGAAACATTTAAGATAAGGAAAGTCTACCATCTTGATAGACAAACGATAATAATACATTATGTTTGAAGCTCTTAAACAAAAATAAAATTTGTCACGGCGATGCGAAGAGTTAATAAAGAAACTGGATAGAACTGTGTCTGGAATCTACCACTGACGTTGAGATCAATTTGACGCGTAATACGCTATAAATAGCACAATCCAGAATATTCTCACTGCAGAAAGTAAACCGAGATTATTTTTATGAGTTACCAGTGACCCTGGTAGCAACCTGTATAAATGCAGAAAATCCAGCGCCCGTTCGGTAGTTTTGTAGTGATTAGGTGTAATTTGTTTTATGGTTAACAATAGACACGCTCAGATTAGATTTAATTTCAATTCATTTAGTCAGTGATGTCAACATGCTGTTCACAGTTAACAAAATTTAACTAAGAATATTTTTTAATTATCAGCAGTAACAAAATTTAACTGAAGGGTCCCCCGGCGAGTACTGCTCCATTACTCTAATTTAAAATAAAGTCAAAATATTCTATTTGGTGTGGCCGTTTGTCTGAAGCGTTTAATCGTCTTGTGTGTCTAGCGTCAACATTGTGCGACCTTTCTTGTCAGCTCGTTGTGCGGCACTGTTAGTCTGTTTCTGTACCTCGTGTAATAACGTTTAACTTCAGAACATTTGTTTTTAATTTATTTATTTATTAACAGTCACAATTTACATTCTGTAAGCTAGTCTACTGATTGTTGAACAAACTTAAGAAATATATGACTAAAAGACTTGATGAGGTGATCCGTCGAGCGATGTCACCTCGTGATCCTCAAAGGTCGGGTGGCCAAAGTCTTCTCAATCTCCTGTTAACTGCGGGAAGTGGAAGGTTTGCATGGTGCCTGGTGCATGGTGCCTCGTTCATGAGTGGCTTTACAGAACTATGATATATGTAAGTCTGTATATAAAGTGCGGTTACGAACCGTGGTTACAGTAAAGTTAGCTAGACATGAATCAACCGTTTTTGTGCTAACAGCGCAGGTTATGTAATGCGCATGCGTCAACAGAGAAACATAGCTGTTTTTTCTGAGACGCTGTGGAGGTTATTATGTGAGTACTTTTCAAAAAACATCAGTATTCATCAAATATGAAGCGTTTAGTTTCATTTCATTTTAATAAGAACAGCGTAATAGTAATAGATAATGCCTCCTACCACAATGTACAAATAAATCCACCTCCAACATCATTATCAAAAAAAAGGCAGACATGATTAACTCGTTAAAAAACCATAACATTCCTTGTAGTCCATCTATGTTAAAGCCTGAGCTGTATGCACTAATTAAACAAAACAAACCAACTTACAAAACTTTTAAAATAGATGCCATTTTGGCAAACCAAGGACATTCTGTTTTATAACTTCTACACTATCAGCCGGATTTTAATCCTATGGAACTGACTTGGGCAACCGTGAAGAAGCGTGTTGAAAGAAAAACCGTGCATTTTTCTGTGGACAGTGTCGAAGGAATTTTATTGCATTTCTCCTGCAGACTAGAGATCAAGACGTGACGTAATGAAAATTTAAAATGACTACGTGAGATCGAACCGAATAAGGGATACTGTAACAGATCGTTTAGAAAATAATGTAAGACGAGATAGCAGCAGTGAAGGCAACTTGAGTGATAGTGATAATAGGCTAACGGTGATAACAGTGACGGAAATATTAGTAGGGTGAAGAACTGACCTAAATAATTATTATAATTGCATGTAAGTAAATGTGGTCTATGGTACTTAAATAGTTTGTCTAATTGTTGCATTAATATTGTCTCTCCGGTTCTTTATGGATAGTTTACATCTGCTCGTTTTTTAAAAACACACACACACACACACACACACACACACACACACACAATCATTTCACGTACGAGGTTGTTATTAATGTACTTATTCAAACAAATTAAGATGCCAGAGCAATGTGCATCATGTATTACTACGTTTTTCGTGAATCGTAACATGTACACAAAGTGTACACATTCCAAAATATACAACGATTGTTGATGTCTATCCTCGACTTTCGATAAACATTGCAACAGACACAACACGCCAAGTCACTGTTTACAAAATAATGGAAATCTTTATTAGGCCTACATTGTCTCTTTCTGTTGTGTCTGCGCTTGTTTCGTCTTACAAAATGTCCACGTTTACTGTCGTAATCGAAATCAAAACTTACCTACAACCAAATTTTGTAGGTAACCAAATTTTAGGTAAAAACCTTAAAAACAATTAAAAGAATAACAAAAGAATTTTCAAATTATAAGAATAATTGGTTAGTAAAAAGTTAGGTAAGTTAGTAAAAAGTAAGTTACATATATGCGTGCGTGCGCGCGCGCGCGTGTGTGTTGGTAGGGCTGTAAAATTTAGTATGGTAAAGTATTTAGTAATATAATTAAAAATGTAGCTAATGAAATGTAAAAAACAATAAATACATAAAAACGTTAAAAAATAAACAATTGAAAACACTATAAGAATCATAGACAATAGAAAACTAAATAAATAAAGTTATAAATATAATAAAACGAAAATAATTGTGAATCGACAAAGCAGTGTAACTGGTTTATTTCAGCTGTCATATAAGCGATATCAGTTTTCAAATTTTACTACTTTTACAGAGAAAAACGTAAATTTAACTATTATCTTTCATCTTTAATTATTAAAGAAGCAAACTTCGGCACATTAGGTATAAAAAGTCAACCCGTGTCAAAATAGATTACTCTTGTCACATTCGCGTCTTATTAACAATTCAGAGAGTAGACCAATACTTTCAACTGCGTTAGTAGACATTTTCCTCTCTCGTGCCTTTCACTGCTGCAGTCTTCTCCCCCACTACAACCTGCGCGCTGATTCATGTCTGTTTAATACTACTGTACCGGTGGACACGAACAACGGGGCATCCGTTTAGCTCGTAAGATATTTGATACGTATCTCTACATAATGACAATGTTAGATTTCTGGTGATTGATCCCTTATGGATTTGAGAACAGTTTTATAGATAAGTGGTTTATTTCCTATACATAAACAAGATTTGTTGCCTATCAGCTAGTTATAGCAGAACAAAAATGAAATGTTTACCTGGCTGTAACTCGATGACAAAGATCTTCCGAACCAATGTTTACATCACACTCATTTCTTATGCTCAGCTCTAGAATTGCTTCACAAAATAGTGACTTTTCCTCCCGTGACACTCTGTACAATCGAAATTAACAACGACATATGTCTACTATGACTTTTTAAATACAGAACTTTAAACATTTCTACATGTTAAAAATTTCGGTATGACAAAATAATAATAAGTTATGCACATTTTACGTTTTGTACCCGCAGAGCGACACAAGTGATTCCTTATTGCTAATAGATCTAGAAACCATAGAAAGGCCAAGGGCCACACAAGAGTGAAAACCGAGGACAATACGTATGCATTCCAGTAACACACGATGATACACGGAACCCAAGTGGAATAATTAATGAATACCATCTATTTTCTTATCAGCCTGAACACGCGTGTCGTTTCAGAACGTAAGAGTACTGAATTAACACTGCAGTAGAAAATTGATTGTAGGAATGCGTCGGTAATAGAGAGTGTTGCGAAGGGTTTTAATGCCGACTGAGACAGGTGCGTTGTCTTCGCAGTTTAATTAAGGCAGACCACGCCCCATTAAGCAAACACAAATTGGAACAGTCTTCATCCGTCTTCATTTCGTTTATGCTGCATTACCGGCTTATATTGCACTCTAAGCCGGAATTGGTCAGGATTTAATGGATTTAGCGAGCTAATTTATGCGAGTGTCCGCTGGAACTTTGTGCTGCGCCAAATTTCATATACGTTTTTCCATCGTTTATAGTGTGTTCACGAATCTCAACTACACATAATAAAAATACTGTAACATGATTTTCCTATCATTTGAGGTATCATTAAAATCCCAAACTGAATCTTTGCTTCAGTCATGAAATATGTAATACAGTCTTCAGCTATATTATCTTTTATGCACTGAAATTCAAACAAGTGCAACTGAAGCAATTCGTTCTATATTAGCTCCATGCTTTCAATACATCCTTTCAAATTCACGTCCTTTTCATTCAGGTAGATTAAAATAGATTAAATTTTTTTAAATAGGACGTTAAGTGTTTCTTTAAAAGTTGAAAATTTAATGAACCAACATGTTCATTTAATTACTAATAAGTTCGTTTTATTGAATTTAATTAATATTGAGGAGTAATCAGTTCTGAAAGTAACAATTTTTAGAGGGTCAGTTCAGTGGGTTACTGGTTTTGTATAAGACACCAGTAACTAGGCAGTACCATGTAAATTACTAAATTACCAATGTTTTCAGTAGCGTTCCATAATAATCAGTGGCGTATCTGAAATTTGGGCTTGGGGCCCGGATTCGAGTTGGTTTCATACAAAATAAAAAGCAAGTTAAGACTAATAAAACATTACTATCTTTAAGGAGGCTGAAATCAGTCCATAAAATTAAATGGTAATAACGCAATAGGCCTATATATACGCGTTATTGAAACACTGTTTACAAGATACTTACTGAGTAAATTGATTTTCCTATATTTCATATTTGAAACGTATACGCTAATGCTGTGTAAAAAATCTGTTTGTATATTTAAAAAAAAAGTTACTACTACATTAGTGTACACAGCTGAAAAAATAATAAAACAGCCTAAAAGTTAAGAGATTATCAAAATTCGTCAACAAATTTTCGACCCTTTGGGGGGGGGTCCGGTCCCGTTCATTTTCCCCCGTAAATACGCCTGTGTACGTAATAGGCCTACATTTGTGTCATTTACTAATCTTTACGTATTTGTACTACTAAAGCGCGCCACTTGCAAGACTTCCCCAAACAGAAATATGGGGAACGTTGTGCGTATTAACAAAAAAGGAAAATGTAATTTAAATTTATATAAATAGGACTACAAATGTAATCATAATGATAATCCAGTAAATCCTTTAATAGAGTTACTAGATTCTTTATGTACACTAAACGTTTTTCTAGTTTTGAGACACTAGAAAATTATGATAAAACAGAAGGAAATTGTTAAACAGAGTACAGAATACAAAGTAAAGAGAAGTTTACCTTTTTAAATTAACACCACAAACAGAAATGTTAGGAAAACTTACTTGTATGTTGTTGTTATACTCAAACACCGGATTCGGCCAATGACCGAAATTTTTGTATTGATATACATTACCTGACAATTGTATTTTTTGGAAATAAAAATTCAAATGAAATATGTAACCTTGCTTAAAAATAAAAAAAAAATATAGAAAAACAAAACCCAAAAAACAAAAATATTAAAAAAATTAAAGACTGAAACAAATTACGCAGTGGTGCATGTTGCCCGTGCCCATATTTTCGGTCTTTGCGTAAATACCAAATACACACAACGCGTTGTGGACAAACGCTCATACTCTCGACGCGTTGTGGGTAATACCATTTTGCGCAAAATCCGAAGGAAGAATCTACATCGGCTATTGAGCAACTGCGTTTACCCACAACGCGTTGTGGACATTTAGTTTCGGACAATGACCGAATACAAATGCCCACGTCGCGTTATGGGTATTTTGGTGTGTCCACATCGCGTCGTGGGCAAAAATTTCGGTCATTGGCCGAATCCGGTGTTTGAGTATAACATTGTCATATCGATCCTTTGACAATCCTCATAAATCGTTTTTTTTTTTTTTTTTGTAGGCCTATATTGGCCCTAAGCTTGCATGCTATTACTTTCACAGACCTTTACCCGAAATAATTTCTGTAGGCTTATTATTCTTGCTTCATTTCTGAGATCCAACATTGTGTCACACGTAGAGTTCTCTTTATCCGTGCAAACATTTACGATACTTATTGGGGTTATCACAAAATTTTGTATTAAATACGAATATAAAGTAATAACGAAAATAGTACCCATTTTTGGTATGCAATTAACAAGAAAAAGGATAGAAAAAGCGGAAGAGAAAGGTGAAGCAGAATAATGTAACGACAGCAGGATGGAAAATTTCCGGCAGACAAAGATACTATGAATAATGGTGGCAGGGCAAAGAACGAAGGTGAAGCAAGAAGCCTAGGGCCTGGCACCGCAAAAAATTCTACACTAAATTAATGGTCTCGCCGGTACATAATTATCAACGTTAATCAACAACGCAGAAACACTGCTTACTTTTACTTAAAAAAAATCAGTGCTTTTTATTAAATCTGAACACAGAACTAAAATCGATTTCTTTTGTAGTTTATAAGCTACATCAAAAGTTTCATCAAGAAGAACGTTGTTAATTAAATTATAATTTATACTGTTGCCTCCTGTTACTGAACGTTTAAACGAAAGTATCATTTCATAGCTACTGTATAACACTGCTACGCCATGACAGAACGTTCTACATGTTTCTCGGCTATCCCAGCCGTAATGTTGTGTGCGTACGTGATTCTTAACATACGTTAACGAGGCTGTTCCAGACTTCACCGGTCCGCGCGCACTGTGTTCAAGGCCACAAGCAATACGCTCTAGTTTTCTAGTAGTGTTGACGCGTATTATGGATTATTCTGGAATCTCAGCGGGGTATGCATATAAGCATTCAGCGACGCTTAGTTTCAGTTTACGTGGCGATTTATTCAAGTGCGGTTCGAGTTATTGTCGGGCGATTTAGACAGTGATTATAGTGCGGAATTCTTTATAGTTGACATTATTATTTGTGTTGACAGATTAACTTGAATTGTTGTACGAGAATAATCTTGTTGAATAACTTGTTGATTACAAACTGTTAATTGTGATAATTAAAGCTGGTTTTTAGTAACTTCATTGTTGTCTTGTATTTTGTTTTCCACTGTACCATACGACGATCAGTTAGACCATTGTAACAATACTTTCATTTTTCCATTATTTTAGCATAGTTTTCACAATAACTGTTGATCACACAATGTATGCTTAACAAAAATGTTTTGAAACAAATAACATTGTTGTTCAGTTTTATATCAAAAATATAATGACACGTTCGCCTAGTGTTTATATAAATACGTATAATATCTCTCTAGTAAGGAAAGTTGCTTGAAAATACATTATTAATATGAGAAATGTCTTGCTAAAAGGAAATGGCTTCATTTTAAAATGCAAGACTACTCCCTCGTAATGACTGCGGTTGCGGTTCTTAACAAAGAGAGACACAGACAGACAAAATGGACAAACTCCCTGTCTCATACCCCCTCGTCTCCAGTCTGCTGTCGAATGTTTTAATTTTTAACGAATCTCGTAAGAATGTGTAATATTTCCATTGTCATAAACATGAAAATTCCTGTGTTTTCATTTTAAAGAAATCTCTTAAGAATGCCTAATATTTAGACTTAACAAATCTAACTCTTTTTTTATTAAAAGTATACATAAATGTAAAGTATTAAATAAGAGAATAATCGGTATGTTACTTTGTATTTTTCATCAACTATCCGTTATTATTATAAATTACTATTATTAATACTATTGTAATTGTTGTAGCTGTTAATATTTTACTGTCATGCGATTTAAACTGTTACTGAAGAGTAATGTTACTAAACTCTCATTAAAGTAACGTCACCATCGTCATCGTGTCATCATTGTAATCAACGACCATCATAAGTGTCGCCCCGTAGGATGATACTGGGTCGACAAAATAGGTACAGAAAATAAGAGCAGGCCACAAATCGCTTGTCAAATGTACAATTTTTGATAACTTCTAATGATAAAAAGTTTTGTGAGGTTTGGCCTCTGACTATACACAACTTTAAAACATTTTTGTCAACGTTTCGAGAAAATTTACTTTTATCATTAGAACGTTTTTATAGGAGAAAGATAGAAATAATTAACACACTGCAATGAGTATAAATATATGGGATTATAATTATTTCTTATTAACATAAGAATATATAATAATACATTATACGTGTAATAGTTATTATTATTCTTGATGTAATACGCACATACACACACGTATTCACAGAAAACATTGATTATATGTGTAGGGCTATTGATTATTTTCGTATTGCCCGTATACTGTATTCAGGCCCTGATAATGACAATAAGTTTTATCGAAACGTCTACATAAATG
Organism: Magicicada septendecula; assembly: GCA_034769895.1. Classification (NCBI taxonomy): domain Eukaryota; kingdom Metazoa; phylum Arthropoda; class Insecta; order Hemiptera; family Cicadidae; genus Magicicada; species Magicicada septendecula. Next base: position 180,841,978 of record CM068369.1, on the reverse strand, counting down.
TAAAATTTTATCTGGTTTAACTTACCGAACCTCATAAAAACTTACATCATTTATTAATTCACAATCACTACGAAACCAAGGGTACCTTCTACCTTCTAGTCACAAACGACTTGTGGCCCACACTGTATTCAGACGATCTCCTTCCAAATACGGTCACTGGTTGTACCAATTTGACGTGGTATTATAACTGGTAGTTTACTGAACTACTACTTCTACTACTACCTACTACTACTACTACTACTACTACTACTACTACTACTATTACTACAAGATGAAGAAAAAACGTTTTGAAGATCTAAGGACGCCAAGGAAGTTTAACTAAAATATGAGACAATCTTGCTTTCTCGCTCGTGCTTTTAAGAAGCAACGACGTCATTCTTAAATAATACGAGAATGCTCTTTAGATGGATTTCTGTGTCGAGGATGTGTGGTTTTTAGTGGGTAGAAATATCACACGCTGAGAGAGTTTATTCCCTTGCACGGTGGTTTTTAAAATTATTTGAAATCGCTCGGCAAACTATTACTACTGTTTACATAGTAGGCAGTAGACGTAGAAGTAGTAATTGATATGTCTCTTTTCTATTTATTTATTATACAGTCTGGTACAGTCAGCTGGACAACAAGTACATCTTGCATCTATTATTATCTTGTAGGAAGTATTTCTTTGTCTACTCTCTGTTCATAATCTATTCATGCACTACATAGTCTGTTTACATTATGATACATGATTCATCGTACACACTCAATTTGTAACACACTACTGTATTTTCTTGGCAAGCCACATGTTAATTTACAGCATACCTTGTTAATAGGTTACAGGGTTTAATGTTCTTCAGACGTCTGACTTCATCTTATGTCCACCAGCTGGTTGGGTGTACTATAATTCGTTCGCTGTAAGTAACACTTAAAATTTGTATCTCTTCTTTCATTGTGGATTCAAATTGCTTTGTACTATTGAATTTGATACGTACCAAGGCGCATCCACAATGGTTCCCAAGGAATCTTTTTGAAATGTTTTTAATATTGTGTATACTGCTGTTGCTTGTCCCTAAAGTTGCACTTCATAGGATCATATAGGTTTTACAGTTATCTTATATAATAAGATTTAAATAGAGAGATTTAGTGAAAAGAAACAGGTTTATCGTCTACACGATGTAGTTATTGTGGGTCTTATTTATTATTGCAACTGAAAATTGGCAAGTTTTGTATATTTTAGCCACGGAATTAGCGTGGTCGGCTTCATTAAATACTGAACATATCACTGTCATTATCGTAGTCATTCCCTCCTTCAGTCTCATGTCTTTCAATTTTATTATCGCTAAGTCATCCTCATCGGCAAGGACGTGCCAAATCAGTTTACAAACGTTGCGAAACCAAAGCGGCGTGTAACAACGGGATGCAATGTGATAACTGGATTTCTGAAAATTCAAAACTGTAGGCCATAAAAATCGACGACACAGTGCGTTCCAGTTTCATCCTGTGGATGTCTAATCAAACATATACAAATAACTCAGTAAGAGCGGATAATTAATTTGCCTACTTGTTTAGCATTCTTTTAAGTGAAGATAAGACTCCGTCAATTATATGGCGTTAACAGCTTAGTGTTTATATATTGGTTCGAAGATGGTCGGTTGCTTATGAGCTTCTCTATTAGAGTCTTCCGCCCGTTTTCGTTAGTTTAACAAGCATTAAGTTGGGTGTAAAATTCCAGCTTTGAGAAAACTGATAGCCAATAGAAAAAAAGGTGTTACACTAATCCGATAAATTTTCATTTATAAAAATTACGTATAATGTTAATCCAACAGTACGATCATATGGATGAAAAAACATCCCGTCACTCTTTGTAAAATGAAGTGTCTCATGCGTGAATAGAAAACTGTGATGGCTAACTACCCCGGCAGCCCGTTTACTGAATATTTCCACAACCGTAAGGATTCACAGAGGATAAAGATTCGACATTTGTTGTGTCCTTTATATTCATATGTAAGTGAATTATGAATATATTCAATACAAATACATACATTCATTTATACAGCAAATCATTTCTTATATAAAACTGAAAATCATATTTTCAGCATTGTAGCTCATACAATTTAAAGTTGACGAAACTTTAATCTGAACTTTTCATTACGTTTTAATTGTTAAAACCTAACATTTTGTGTATGCCCGTAGGTGGAGGCTTATACAATCATTCAACATTAAGTTCAACACAAGTTGGTTTCAAATACTTAAACGCCTTACAAAAAATAAACCTTATGATCAAAATACAGATACATAATCACATTATAATTTTAATCGTAATTTCATAAAGTTCTCATAAAATATGTCACGCATACCCTATCAATTTGCTTTAATAACTTCTTTTTATCTGAGGTTTATGAAATATGAATCAGGCTTTTTGACTTTCACCTATAGGATTTTCAGCACATATGTCTGTAGATCAACAATTCCATTTGCTGAACTCAGCGTTTAAGTTTCATACGAAGGAAAGGCAATCGGGAGTATTATATATTTTGCCAGCATTACTTTAACAGCTGGAGGTAGACTACTGTTGCAGATTAGCTGGAATTTCAAGGACAGATTAGCGAACAAAACGGAAAGTCAGAGACACGAGGAGCTTACAGAGATATCCTGGCCACCGGAATCTAAAATCAGCTCACCTGGCATGGCCACCTTCAGAGAACGGCTAATCGAAGTTAGAGAAGCAAGAGAAGGCGTTAAAGAACGGTGACGTCCAAGGAGCGATGTCAAATATAGTTCTACAAGACTCTGTAGCGTTCGTATCCTGTAGAGTTCGTTAGGATTATGATTGGCATCACCGGTTACGATGTGCCCGGCGTTTGCTATAAAACCCTACCTCGGTTTATGCTGTAATGTGTGTAGGCCTATTATTTTTAATGTTTTCGGAATGAATGATTTTGGCAATTTTATTTTACCTAAATCATACGTTTTACGAATAAAGAAAGTCCAAAATCATTTCTCACCTATAAACGAAGTCATAGAAAGGTCACGGCGTGTAACATTCTCGTTTGGAAAGAGCCTATGTGATGAAGGGACAAGTAGCTTACTCTTTACAGATGATGATTATGTTATTACACACATTTTTACGATTCTTTTAGACATCTTTTCACGCTAAACGGGAGGAAGAAGACAATATATTAATTTCCAATTAGTAAGAAAATAGTAATAAACGTGTCATTTAAGAAACAGGATTTCTTTTACAATAACATTAACCATATTAGTAACAAAAAAAAACTTCACAGCAACACTACTTTCCTTCGATTAATCGGTAAATTTGGTTAGCCAGTGATCTGGCAGTGTTAAGATAAATACAAAAAGGCAAACTTTCCTTAATCATCTGTTAAGGAAGACAGATTGTAACGGAACAACAAACTCAGTCACACTTAACACTTTGTCACTCGCTCTCTGCCTGTCCGTTTGTCTATCTGTCTAACTGTATTTCTGTCTCTCTCTGTCATATACACATATGTATGAATTTATTCAACGTCTCTATTATTGTGTGCCATTCAAGTCGAGGCCGCTCTTAAGTCAGCGCGAGGGGAACATAGTGAGTCTGTATAGAAAAGCGTGACAGATGAAAGCCTTAATCTGTATTATTTGCGAAATAATATATGTGAATGGGTTGAGCCGCGATAGCCCGTGGTGATTATAAATTAGTTTTTTACATGTTTGATGTACGTACGTATGCGCTTGCGCTTATATGTGTGCGTGCGTGCGTGACTGCCAGGATTACAGTCTGCTACCGTGAAGTGATTTCAAATGTGTCGCCTCTGGTTCACCACAATATAATATCGATTTTATGACATGAATTCACACATGTTGAAGCGAGACGTTGGTATGGCAGATGGTTACAGGCTTCCAGTGTAAATAGTTAACATCTGTATTACACACACAAACATCCTGATAGCTGCGGTCGGCTGGAATGTTCCGCTCACTACAGCAGCATGAAAATATACTTTAAGTAACAATGAAGTGTGTTTGTGTCTTTGTGCGAGCGAGCGCGCGTATTTACATAAATATATTTATAACGAATATAATGTTGAGTCCTCTCAATGTCGGTGACATATTGAAACGATTAGATTCGTGATCTGAGAAAAGTTTTGGCACGTAATAAAACATTCTCATTCATTTATTGCATTAAAAAGAGTCACAGATGATTATGGGACTAACTGAACATGAGTTGGCGTCAATTAGACCGATAAGTTGAGGAAAATACCAGTATTGGGGCTTGACAATCAACTCTAAAAAAAACAGAATATATTATGATTGAGACCGAATAATATTAATAGAAAACGTCCACAGTTGCAAACAGGCAAAAGTCGAGGATACATTTTTTTAAAGCCAAACCGATCATGTTGTTACGTGATGAATTTTGGATCACTGTGATCTTCATAGGGTACCAATAAATGGACACCAAAGGCAGAGATAGAGACCTACTTTTATTAATTATTACATTGATCCAGTTTGTGCTTGATGTGACTCTTCTTCATAGTACAATAATCCCAAAACCAATACTAACAGTTCATATCTTCCGACATAGGTTCACAAGCTTTCGTTAGTGAACTAATCACCAAGTTATTAAATAAATATTCACTTAATATTGTAGCATAACAGAATTATCACCTTAAAATTTAACTTAATACAACATTAGAAAAGAAGAAACTATCAATAGTGAGTGAGAAAAAATAAATGGTTAAAAAATAAAGTAAAGAAGCTGATCATTATAGTCGATAAAAGTTAATAAAAATAAACTGAATAACAAAGAAAACTCTTGGTCCATATAAAATAAACCAACTATATAAAACCCCAGTACAACACATATACCCAGTAGGTTGAGGAGCAGTAAATGAGGAGACAAAAGGAAAAAGTAAATAAAAAATTAATAAGGGGAAAATTATTAAATTAAGAAGCAGAAAACACCAAGATACAAAACCAATAACAAGTTAACAAAGAGCTGTAAATAAACATTAAATGAAACCGAATATTCAAATAAGATGCATTGGATTAATGCCACAAAGACTTGAAAACACAAGAGAAGGAATTTACTTATATAATAAGAAATAAGAGACAAAATATGTCAAGGTTCCTAAAAAGAACATAGAAACAAGAAGGGCTATTCCCAAAATGTTAATAAAGCAATACATACCCAATTGAAACTAAATTAAAACACATATATGTTAGACCCAGTAACTCAAGTTACAGGATACAATACAATTAAAACTAAATTGTAAACTAAGTATAAGTCTAATGTAAAAACAAACCAAAAGACTACCATAGAGTAGAAACCACTAAAAAGACTACCATAGTGTAGAAAATATAAAGTGAAGTAATATAATAAAAGTTATAAACTACAATGAGTGTAGTGAACAACCTAGTTAAAAATCTATAAAAAAAATATTCAATGAAGGAGTTAAAAAAAAATGATTTAAAAGGACTACCATGAGTGTAGAATGATACTAGAAAAAACATAAGAATCAAAGACAGTCTAATGACTGACAATATTATTAATAATAAGAGTGTTTAAAATTATATATAAAAAATATTATTACTAATAAGATGTTTTAATTACAGTTAAATAAGTTATAAGAAGGACATAAATACCAAAGGACAGTTCATAACTGAGAGTATGACTAGTAATAAGATGTTTTTATTTTTTTTATCAAATTATATATTAAATAGATAAAGATAATAGATAAGGTATTTTGTTATAATTAAATAAGACAGTTAAGGATAATAGGCATAAGATTTTTTTATTATAATTAAGGGATATATAAAAATTAGTAGATATAAGATGTTATGTTGTATTTAAATAATGGTCAATAATTTCAAAGTTTGTTAAGGAAGAGAAGGCAAGTAGATAATATGAATATTGTATTATTAAACTGTAAACCATATAAAGAATAATAGGGCAAAATAATTAACAAACCCCATAGAAAAATAAAACAGAATTTTAGACCAAAATCAACTACTATCATAGAATCAAACCCAAATGAATAAATTCAATAGAACTGTATATAATTAATAGAAACTAGTCCATGTAAAACAAAAATATGAAAATGTAATCAGCACAGAAACAGATATTACCAAACGTAATGACAAAAGAATAAAATTAACTTTATTTGGAAATATGTAATACTAGGCCTAGAAGGGTACACTATTCAGATAAAATGTAAATTAATCAATATTGGAGTATTATAACAACAAATTATTAACAACAAGCAATAATCATGAAGTGAGTAAAATTATTTGAAGGAAATATTAACATAAAATCATTTATAAACCATTTAATTACTAAAATTGTAAAAAATGCAAGGCCTATAAGAAATATCAAAAATTGTAAATTTTTGGCTTATCTGAACTTAAAACAGACCCAGTTATATATGGAATTATGTAAAATTAGCACAAGAATATTGCTAGATAGTTAAATTTTCATAAAATTAATAAATAATTAAGTTACACCAATAAATAGGAAAACTTGTCATGTATTTTTATGAGTTGAAATCAAATCCAAGACATGTAGATGTGAACAGACAATGGTAAGAGGAATAAGATATTTTATAAATTACCACCTAAAACGACGACTTTAAGTCATCAGTCTATTGTTACTCGTGAATGTGTGCAGATTAAAATTTACGGACGGAAGATCTGAAAAATATAAATGGTGACAAAACATTGAAGTACAACCTCGAAAAATATTACAGAGGTTACCTAATGGAAAATAACAACACGACAACTTAACTAACACCAAAACTGAACCAGAACAACAGGAATAATAAGATCCAGTACGAGGCACAAGAAATCAACCGCCATACTGCAAATTTATACAAAACCAATATTCACGGGACAACGAACTCAACAGAATTTTTGAACACGGAACACAGCACTATTAACCTAACACCAAACAACATCGCCGAGGAGAAGAAAACACATCACACAATTATCCAGAAGGACTACATCGTCGCAGAGGAAGGAATCCGCATTTATATTTGAGGGAGCAGACCACATAGCAGTTGGCGTGTGCAGCAGAAAATCGAGGTGAACGGCAGCCATCTTTCATATACTAAGCATCGAGATGAACACAGCCTTCACGAGCCAGTGACGTCATTCTACAAGATGGTTCGAATTTTTACTTATTAATTGACAATATTTTCAGAATCCTGTTATTTTTAGCGAATAATAATTTAGATTAAAGTATTTGTAAGTATTGTATCTTGTTCCTTGCCCTCTCTGACCATTTCGACAGTTAAAAGAACTCGAATAATTAACATTATAATATTATAATTATTGTTCATTTATCACAATCGACCTGAGTGAGTCTCAACCAATGCCATTGTCGATGCGCGTAAGATTGGCGCACAAATTTAAAAATTTTTTTAAATAAATATCAGAATTATACCAATACTTGTGTTCATTATTATTTGTATTAGCAATATTAGCTTTTTCTTTCTTCTCAACATAAATAAGAAGTCTTAGAAGAATTTATCAAGAAGAAGAAGAAGAGAAGCCGAGAGAGATTACTTGATCCAAGTAACATAAATAGAATAACACTTGTGAAACAAATATTTTCACACACAAAATAACTAATTTACCATTCAAATAGTTAAAAATTATAATTAATTGATTAATTAATTAATTAATTAATTATTTGATTAATCAAATAGAAAAAATAAAACATTGTTAAAATTTTTTTTTAATTAAACTTATAAACAATAAAATTTTTTTTTCTTATAAACATAATATTTATTATTTGTGATAACCCCGTCTTATTACAATATACATCACATCACCTTTCCTTCATAAATTTTCAACATTTAGTCTACTCGCGAGTAACGAGCGTTGCCATAATACTGTTACGGCGGAACGCTCTCGAACAGTCGAGAGTCTCTTTCCACACGTTTCTCGGCTAGCCGAGCAGGTGCGTGTCTCTGTCAAGGCCGTGTACCTAAGTACCCTCTAGACCTTTCGGGTGCTTGTTAATAACCCAAATTATGGAACATTATTCTGGAATATCTGCAGGCTATATATAAGCAACACCTGGCGAGACTGTAGAGCGCGGATCAAGTGGTCGTCGTGGAAAGTGATTACTGTATTATAATTACTGCGAAACTCTTAGTAGTTGGCATTATTATTGCGTGCAGACAAACTTAACTTGAATTACTTTATGAGAATATCTTGTTGATTTCAATTTGTTATTTGTGGTTCATTAAAGCTGGTAATTAGTGATTTCATTGGTGTCTGTACTTTGTTTCCACTGTACCATACGACGACCAGTGAGACCGTCGTAACAATACGTTTAGTTTAGTTTACTACTGTTCCTGTTGTTTCCATAGTTCTGTTAGTTTCCAAGGTCAATAACTTCGGTTTTACGTACCCTATCTTCTTCGGACACCATGGGCGTGAGTAGGTCTACTATGTTATGCATAACTTGACTTTCAACACACTTGACAGCAGCATCAGCGTAAGCGATAACCGGTAAAGTTATAAAGAGGTTCCAGAAAGTGCTTTACTTATAACACTATTACGTTGTATTGCTTTATTTCGTTTTTAAATCTCCATAACAATACTTTTTAAGCTAATTCCCAGTCTCTTAAATTTTATTCTTGTTCCCAAACATGTTTGAATGATGCTATAAATTAATACACATACGACGATAAAGTCATATTGTTACGACAGTCGCACGGATCATGAGCTTACAAGACTGGAATGACTTATTTAACACCAAAGAAACCGATATCACAATTTTTATTTATGCTTCTATGGGCCAAAAAACCTCGTATTAATGAGTTGTACAATTTTTCAATAAAGATTACTCTCATACAATAATAGTCACCAAGTTAAATAATTACAATAGTCGGTAACACAAACAAACATTTAAACACATCATATTTTCATGAATTTTCATCATTTTATTATAATAGCACGGCATATCACTTACATTCGTATAACTCGCCTCAACGATTCCTATAATTCAACCCAATGAAATACCGCGGCACGTCTTTGTATACACATTCCAGGTCACCTGTTGCGTAATGTTGTTTGTAAAACAGTTCCAGATGCGGAAAACAACTCGGGCTGTTTGTCATGGTCTGAACTGAAGAAAACTTAGTGAAACTTGAAAAGTGTTGCTGTAAGCTCGGTGAAAAACACCTTGGTAGAATACAGGGATCGGAGATAAGATTTTTGAGATCAGCTCAAGGCTGAACACGAATGGATAGTTCTTTACAATTACGACATATACAGGGTGTTGAAATTTTGTAATATTTAAAACGGCATTGTGTATTACAATAGACAGACAAGGAACGGTCCCCCAATAAGATGCCGGATGGCAGATTGCCCAAGAAGACGGTCAATAGTCAGCAGAGATATAGAAAGACCGATGAAGTGTTACTGATGTGGAGGTAATTTCTGTGGAATCGGAACAGACACCTGTTCCCTGATGGAAGAAGAAGAGAAAAACGAAAAGAAAAGCTGGGCAAGAATAAGAATAAAAAATAAGAAGTGTCTCGAAAGATAATTCCCAAATTCTTAACATGTATTCTTCGTCCCAGACGTAAATAGTGATACTATAAGTAAATTTAAATACAACGATAGAAGTACGATCTGTCAGAGAGTTCTGAATTGCATTAATCAGTCAACCCGATAAAACGCAACAGACTACGTATATTGCCTACTGGCAACCGTGTGGTAATATTATAGGCCTACTTTACGCTGAGTACTACCAATCACAACCCGATTATTCCTAAATGTAAAATAAAAATATATGAAGGTAGGTTCGGATCTCAAAACCTTGCCTGAATCGATGCGGCAAGTAGGCCTACGTCTTAGTACTAAATACCTAAGTACCTATACTCTCAGTGTGATTGTTCTCGACTGCTGTAGATTTTCTGTAGTCGCACTCTGTGATCTGAGTATCTCCGCAAAGTCTTGAAGGTCAGATTCGTATACCAGAAATGATATTTAGAACCTTTAGAGGACATATGCAGCATTAAGGTCCTATACGTATAAGCAAATTTCTGGTCTGGTGTAGTTATTTCTTTTTGTAATACATTCTCAGTTCTGGTTTCTATTTTTATTCAGTTCCGATAGTAATAATTGAAACTGCCCTTAAACTATACTGTACTGAAAGTTGGAGAAAAAATTTACCTCTAATAATAGATAAAACTACTGTCAAACTTCAATTATCGAAGTAATAAAATAATAATAAATACGTTTATTATTAAGTTTCAATTAGTGTAAACAGTCCCGTTTAACATATTGATCTCTTTTCACTCGCATGAATAACGTATTATTTTTTCAGTACGGAGTGACGTTACATTCTGGTTTGCATTTAGTCTTACTGTTTGGTAATCCCGACTGATAAGTGAATAGTGACACAAAATGTAACATTGTTGTGCTTCCCATTAACCACAAATAATGCTGACCCACGGCGTCAGTTTGATGTCCATAGAGTGACGTGTGTACGTCCCCACTTTAAACGTAACATTGTTGTGCTTCCCATTAACCACAAATAATGCTGACCCAGGGCGTCAGTTTGATGTCCATAGAGTGACGTGTGTACGTCCCCACTTTAAATGTAACATTGTTGTGCTTCCCATTAACCACAAATAATGCTGACCCAGGGCGTCAGTTTGATGTCCATAGAGTGACGTGTGTACGTCCCCACTTTAAATGTAACATTGTTGTGCTTCCCATTAACCACAAATAATGCTGACCCAGGGCGTCAGTTTGATGTCCATAGAGTGACGTGTGTACGTCCCCACTTTAAATAAAGTTCACATTTCATACGACTTCGGCGCCTACATAATACAACATAATGGGTCATTCTTGGAATACTCTCAAGCCTAGTAATTATTACTGCTTTAATACGTCAGTGTTAGTATTTAAAGAATATTTACATAATCCCGTACAGAAGTTAAGTATGAACTATACGAACTGAAAAATACAAAGTGTAAATACTGATAAAGAGTCGTATACAATCACTCGATTTCAATACTGACATAGCGTAGGCAGCAAACATTTTGCTCGCTCCTCTACGGTGGGGTGGGTCGAGGACAAAATGAGCCCTTGAAAATTCTCAAGTTTTCTGGCGAACTTAATTCGTTCTGTTTGATTTTAATCGGCTCAAAAAATATTTTGAATTAACTTCGTATTGATTTTTCAGTAAATTTTCTTTAACCGGCTCCGTTTGGTTCAATATTTTGAATTAACTTCGTATTGATTTTTCAGTAAATTTTCTTTAACCGGCTCCGTTTGGTTCAATTCCAATGTGACAAACTTTTTTTTTTGTTCTTTACATTTACTTCAACAACCGCTAGTGTACTGTAGCTTCCGATAATAATGTACCCGTCAGAACATTGTACCATTTATTAACGTTAATCAGAAATATTGTCGTGTTTAAAATGTTATTACATTGTTACCAATTTTTCTGCACTAATAAGGGTAACGTTTTAACGTCTTATATATAAGATTTTACCCGTGGCGTAGTCGCTAACCTTCTCGTCTCCAGTGCGTTTGGTTCTGGGTTTGAGTGTCCCATGGAGAGCTGTACGATTTCCATTCAGCATCATGTCGTTAGTGGGTAGCTGCGATGTGCAGTACGCATACTAAAATGGTCATATCTAACGCAGGGAAGTAATCACGGTCTTGTTATTCCAGTGCAAGGGCTTGTTGCACGTTGTGACATTTGTCCGGAGATAGTATTTAGTGACATTGCACGGAGGCTAAAACCCTTCCAGGAAATTCATAATTAGTATGATTTTAAGTAATCACGTTTGCATGGAAATCGTGACATAGTTTTAAAACGTCTTGAAACACTAAAGCCTTCAAACTACGGTCGCATGTTTGACAGAATTTTCCTCAAACTTCGAGAAACAAGAGAAGAAACTTTCGTAAAGACAGATGGTTCATTACCAATGTTTTTAATAACCATATAGACGATGAAAACTAACACCATTCCTTGCAAACGTAGATTATATTAAATCCTTAAATTTTTAGTGACCGTCAATCAATGAATGTTTTAGTGGATGGTTAGTGAGGATCGGTCAATAATACAAATTTTAGCTATTTTGCGTCGACGTTTCGACAATATTTATTGTCATCTTCAGGACAATTGTTCCTGACGCCAAACACACAACTGATTATATTAAAAAATTGCAGCAAAAACAATTTCTGGAAAATGTAAATAAATTGTAAATATTGTACAACAAACTGAAAATGTTATATAGATGACCACTGGTCAACAAACTATAAAAAATGCCCATGGGCGGAAGCAAGGTACACCTAGGATCCACCATATATCGTAGTTCCCGTGGCGGGAGCTCTATCAAAGCTCGGGACGCTTGTGTAATGGCGGACGACGGGCTTGCTCGTAGCTTGCACAGCCCCGAATCTTCGTATAAAAAATGAAAAAAAAGGTAAAAGCAAAAAATTGTTTAAGCAAACTATAAGAGATTACCTCCCTGTGTTGTTCCCTGAAAACGATATACTGTCGGTTCTTTTCTAAAAGTAATAGTAAAATAGTAAAAAAAAAAAATTAAAATCATAATCTGGCATACTCCCCTCCCCAATATCCTATTCTTATGGCTTTTAAAATTTTAAATTTTTATACTCTAAAGGCCTTTATATACTCTAGAGGCCTTTATTTTGGCACTTTACATTATTTCAAACGCTCATTCCGAGTAAATGTTGGTACCCCTGCTAACATGTTTACCCACTAAAATGCCGTCGACAAACCTAGGCCAGCACCGGGCTGTCGTGCTAATATTATTTTTATAAGTACAATAAGTACAAAGCGGAAAATTTTTACCAACTGTTATTACGTGTACTTCATGCTCTACACATTACGAAAATAATATGTATCAAGATCGGCCGTATAAGCATAGGCTGTTAATTCGTTTAAAGTGCATAGCCTACGTATGAAGATATTGTGTACCTTGCATCTAACTTGATACCCTGTCTGTACCTTACTCATAGTCTCGATCTTCTTCGTCTGTTTCGCAAGATGTACTTTAAGAATTAAGCATGTTCACCATTGAGACTCAACACGGTCTTCGTAGATAGTCCAGTTCAACCGTTTGAATATTAGTTTATCCCAAGCAGTTTAATAAAAAATTAAGCTATCTGAGCAGCAGAACGCGCTCAATATTTTGAACGAAATACATTTTTACCGGTATAAATTTCAAAATCCAAAATTTTTTTAAATTATATTAGAAAAATTTGTAAAAGCTCGACTACGCTTTTTTTTACTAAAATGCCAGTTGTAAAGCAAACAATCACCACAATAAAAGTAAAAATTTCCTAACTACTGACTTAGATTTTAGTTACAGGAATGGTGTTTTGAATAGACGTTTGTTTCGTCATAAGTTTACAATTTTCTTAAAATTTTGACTTCCATTTTTGACCCATGGCGCCTCTAAATTAAATAAAAATTATAATAACGCTATATTCGGGTTCGGATTAATATTACCTTTAGTCTGACACCTGGCTGGACTTTTTAATTTGTTATCCCTTTTTGCGCTCTGATGTTCTAAAGGTATGAAATTTCCAAAACGAACACTATATTTTTATTTTTATTAAAATTCTCCTTAATTTGATATACCCCACGTGTTTTTGCGATTTTTTAATAATTTTGACTCTCCCAAATTTTTGTCCCCCGTCCTCTTTATTTTCTGGCGAATCAATCTCAAAAACAATAGGCGTAAGTAGGATAAAAATATAGATACGCATGCCAAGGTTTACGAAAATCGGTTGAAGCGCTCAATAGTTATTGTGAGTCATACCACAAACAGATAAATAGACAAACAGACAAATGTTAAACAGTCGAGTTAAAACTGAAAACTCGCCCTCTCGTTCGATAATAATTGTAGTAAAACACCATTAGTTTGTATTTAAGGTTAGCTTTAATACGAAATTTAACAAAAAAATAAATTTGTAGTTTTACGTCCCTTGTAACAAAAATATAGCTTCGGTTGAGAGGAAAAAGCATGTTTCCAGTTTAATAGAAACAGGTACGGTGAACTGTTTCTGTTAACGTCGATAAGAGATCGTACATGTAAGGGGCTGAAAAAGTCGTTGTTGAAAAGGAATTGACGGAAGGTAGCCTACCGAAATCCTTATTTATCAAATACGCTGTAAACATTCCCCCACAACTATTATCTATAATATTTGCAACCGTTTTGCAGAGGTTTTAATTAACTGGCATCGCAGTTTTTATTTACGGATAACCACCTATCTTCAATAATCTACAGTTACAGTACACTTTATTTAAACTGTTGCTGTACTGTCGAACTGCACGATGGAAAAATAATATTCTGACACTGGGTGCAGAAGATTCGATAGTAAATCTGTTTGTTTCACTGTTCGACAGGCTGGAAACGCTCCGCCAGTTTACACTAAGTGAATCAAATAAACGTTCGCCTCCGCCGAAAGCTGATGAAATTTTAGGGTGGAAAAACACGCAAAAAAACAACTCAATATTTAGAAGGCATTGTGTTGATCCAGACGGTCGATCGAGTCCAACTGAAAATTCCTGCTGTAAACGAAAAGCATAAACGTTTTATTGTACGTAAGGCTCTCTCAAGTTATCATATTTTTATCTATATTTTAAAAGTTTGTCCTTTACTGAACAGCTGCGAAAGTCGATGATAACAAAAAGTTCGGAAACAATAGTGTCACATTAGACAATCGTGTTTTCACCGGCGTCACCTATACACAGCAATAATATTGTATACACTAGGGTTTGAAAATGGCGGGGTTGCGGTTGCAGGATAGTAAGGGGTGAGGGAGGCTGGACCAGGGTGCTGGGTGCGCACACGTATATTGCGCAGCCGCACGTGGTCCCCCGAACATCTGCCAAGAGGGAATGAAAAAGACCCAAGCTGCATTGTGTATTTTGTCTCCGTGCCGTGAACGTCTGAAAGGGTATCGCTACCGTAGTATTTACGATATTTACAGACTTGTAAATTAATTTTTTATCATTGAGTGCTTTATATTTTTTCACTTTCTAGTCATTGTTAGGGTGTGTGAGTTTTGCTTCTGTCTTTTTATACCGATATATGAACGTTATTTTTCGTATCGTTGTAGAAAATAAATTAAAACAAACAGAGACTGTTAAGGGAAAACAAAATACGATTGAGAGTAATTGTAAACAATTGATGCAATATTGTGATCGAAAATATTTTGTATAAACACTACAATAAGATAATATTGTGTTGTTTGTGGTGAGTGTTAGTATTTTCCTGTTTTACACAAAAAAATATTTTTTAAGAAGATAATTTTTGATAAGGATTTCATGGATTATCATCTATAATCAATACTCAAGGTTAGTGACGTATTTTATTTTTATTATAATTCATATGTGTATGTATGCGGATAAATGTCATGTGTTCAGTAATTAAACGTGCTTTGTAACGGACAAAGACGGCGAAGAATCAGTAAATATCCGGCGACATTATCAATACGCGTTTCGCTTACAACATAACCTGTACCGCAGTATGCCGGTAGTCGGCAGCGACAGTATTCCTTATTCGTCCGACCTGACCTTTTACCGATCTTGGTTTTATTTTCGTTTGTACGATTTCTTTCAGGTAAAAATAATACTTTGTTACGTAAGTCTGTATTGAATTTATAAAGTCAGTAACAAGTGGGGCGTTTAGAAGCCGGTTAAACATGCGTTCTGGAAGTCTATCGAATCCATGTTTGCAACTGCGTACCACGCAGTGCTGACTGTTTCAGCCCCTTATCTTGCAGCCTAATGTTATTTTGTAAAATCCCAAATTATTATTGAATTACAATTTTTATTTTTTAAACATAATTTATTAATATTATTGTTATATTTATTACATTTTTACTGTCGTATTATACTTAAAGCCACTTTCATTTATTTTTTTAAATGCAAAATTCGTCTATCTGAGTAAGAAATAATAATTATTATTATTATTTTATTGTGGAGTTCTTAATCAGCAATAATAATAACAAGAACAACAACAACATTATTATTCGTATCTGTATTATGAAGCTTCCTCGATATAATCTTTTCGCACATTGTCGCAAATACTAAATTAAATACTTGAACGTTAAATTAAATAATTGTTTTCTCTTCTTCAAGCCGACAGTGATCAGGCGCTACGTGACCAATTACTTACGGATATTTAAAGATGCATGATTTACTAACGATACGAGAAACACGTACGTGAATCTTCTGTTCCCACTGTACAGACCCAAATATATTTATACTTTATCTGTAAGCCTACATGTGTGTGTGTGTGCGCGCGCGCTCGTGTGTTTACGTATACGTATGTGCAGATATTGAAATAACATTTAATAATATCCAATTAAATTTATGGATATAATTTAATGTCACTTAACATTATACGTATACATAGGGCTACGTGTGTTTCGTCTAACAAGAATCGTTAAAATATTTGTCTGCAAAAATTCAATATTTTATCTGTCATTATTAGTGGATAACCTAACGTCTCAGTCACCATAAAACAAATTTTTTTAATTTTTAAAAAAATTATTCATATATTATTATTATTATTACGTATTTACGTAAAATATTATTTAAGTTTTTTTTACGTAGCATTTTCCTAATCTTTACAACTGTCTGTACTCTCTTGTTTAACCGAATTAAAATATATAGAATGTTTAAAATTATCCAATTTTACTAACATTTGTTGAGTGAATAATTATGCCTACTTACAAACGTAGTTAAAAAATATAAATTATAACGTCTTCTACCTTACATACCTCATGCATCCGTGCGTGTGTGCGTGTTTCTGTACACGATTATTTACTGTGCATACGTTCAGGTATAACTATAGATGTGAAAAAAATTTGTCGTTTGTCTAAAATAAAAATACTTGTGGTCGCGAGCACTTGTTTAATCAAAGGAAACTGCAAACAGGGTAGTGGCACTGGTTACCTAAGTGAGAGGATGCGGGCTGACTTGTGTACGTGTGTTTTCGTTTTCCGTTTGGAAACGCGTTAATGCATTGACCAAAGAATACTTTGTTTCACTCATAACTCAGTCCGGTGTCACCGAACCATCAAACTGGAGGGCTCTACAAATTTACAACTCTAAAAATCTTTTCTTTTAAAAAATAACCGGAGATCAGTTTTTACTCAAGAATTTCCGTAATAAATACGGCCTAAAATATTTTAAAGTAAACACACACAACATTAAACATTAAACATTTAAACATTGTACATTTAACATTAAAAATACAATATAATTAGAATTTCGTTACAATTATTAAAACACAATTGTTTTTATGTTTTTTAATAATATATAATTAATAATATAAAGTATATATTCATGTAATTTAATTATTTATAAGTAATATTTGTATTAATATTTGTTTATAACTAAACCGTAGATACATAGGTAAATTTATATGGTTATATAAAATAACTGTTTAATTTTTTTAATTTCAGTTCGTTCATTTATTGAAAATGTAATAACAATGAAAGTAAATTATTTTACTCTGCGTTATTATAAGTCAGTAATACATTATTTTGTAATTTTATAATTATATTTTCCTGGGATATTCGTTAAAAGAGATTTGGCCTTCTAACTTCGGAGGCTCAAGTTTCAAGGTTAAAACATACAAGCTCCCGTAAATCCAGGACAAACTCTTCTGTAACGAACATCAGGCAGTTATAATACTTGCGGTGTTAAATAATTTATTTTCATTGTTTCACTAAATAAATTAATTATCTAGCAACATTATTAAATCGTAATCGACATAACAGTTATTCATAATATAATTATATGTGAAAAATGTAGTTGAACTGCATTTTCTGAGTGTGTGCGTGTGCGCGCGCGCGCGCGCGCGCGCGCGTGATCGGGCACATCAATTGTTAACATGCACTTATAAAATTATTTTTACAATTTTAGAGAGACACGCACGCAATCGACGTCATTAAAATATGGCTGTTAGTTTAGTTACTGTTGAAAATTGTCCAACTTTGTCGTTTGTTGCTGAACTGGTAGCTTCTGCGTCGTGCTAAACGAAGCCTTTCGTTGTCACCATTGGTATCAAGTTCAAAATGACCTTTTTATTGAACTTGATAATTACATATAAATTCGAAGTCCAAAAGATAATATGATTGTCGGTGTTGACACCGAAGGCAGCACGACGCAGCTAGCAGTTCATCAACAAACGACGAAGTTGAAGTGATAAGGACTAATAACATGCAAAACATTGACTGAAAATTTTTGTTTTGCGTCTTCTAACAGCAATACTTGGCTGGACAGACGTAAAACGTCGCATTACCCAGTTGCAAGAAACTCGTTTCGCTGACTTGACTGCAACGCTACGCCATGCTCTGAAACTTTGTGACAAATCGTGAAAGTATCCCCGAAACCTGTAGAAAGACTGCACCATTGCACACAATGTTAACCTAACTATGATTTCACATATTGCGTCTTCCCTTTTCCACTATACTGGATGTAAATTATTACATTAATTTCAAAAAAAAAGGAACGTATGCTTTACGAGGACTTTATTTTACTCCTAGCGCTTTCCAAGGCTTGCCGTGTCGTTCTGTAACAGCGAGGACGTTTCATTGCGACCACTGCATCCTGAGTGAAGTCGCACTAATAGAGAGGACACAGCAAGCCCTCGAAAACGTTATAAACAAAACAAACAGTAAGTTCTTTTAAATTTATTTCTTTAATTAATACGCGTCATTATGAGTAACGCTAGGAACTTTAAACAATACAACTCACATGACTGGAAAATCTATAAGACGTGCGTACGTTTTTGAAGTCGGAAATATGTAGCTTCAGGTACTCATTGCAAACTGAAACCACGGTTTTGTCCATAGTATTTCTACGAAAATAGTAATAGTATAAATTCGGCTAGTTCACGTTTAAAAGTTGTAAAATAACTCAGATTTCCATTTTTAAAAAATACCATAAATTGTCATAAGAAATAAATCGAATGGTTCATATCATTAAGACAGTATTGCATAAATATAGATATTCTCTGTATTTATATATAAATGTGTCTATTCGTGACAGCGCATACGCGTTATCTTTCAAACTTAGCCAAATTGTATTAAAATAAATGGTCAATCTACTTATTAATTTCTACTTATGAACATACGGCGATTCCGTGGCCACGGAGCTCTACCCTTGTAACACCAGACACAGGATAAAGATCCGCTTCTATTTGATTCGTTAAATTTATTTTTTATATCGGGCTGAATACTCTACAGCATTTCTCTTACTACAGAGAATACCTACATTAATGTATGTGTGCGCACAATGATCACAAAAATAATTCTTTTCGATTGGAAATATGAAGTCGTATTTTCTGACATCACTTTTAACGGAATTACAGACTGGTACCTTGACAATATAGAAATTGAATCGGTGAGCCATTCTTCGTCATTACAGTTTTATGCAAGAAGCAAAAGAAAATCAATTCTATGGTGTGTGTGTGTGTGTGTGTGTGTGTGTGTGTGTGTGTGTTCGGTTTAGGCATACTGCATTCTTATTCGCTATTAAAATGTTTATATTACATCTATTAAGAATTCTCTCAATTATTTGTATTATTATGAACAATAAACTAACCTACACACTCAAAACATACACATACATTTACAAACACTTAAGCCCACATTACAATCATGGTATACGTATTAGGAGGAAACTAGCTTGAGTTGAACAGTGAAAACCTTGTGAGTTGATTTTATTATAAAGTGATATACTGCCGGAAAGTTTATTCTCTTAAAACACGTGACGCGAATTGTTTTCTTGAAATTTCATTTAATCGAGATTTAACGTTAATCTCTCCAGTTCTGCGACGTTTTACGATGCAAGACATTTTTCCGTTGTAAGTAACTCTCAGCGCATTGTAATTAATCATCGGTTGCTGGAATGTGTCGTCAGTAAGACTTCTCTGGCCACAACTGAGCGAATGCTTGCGTCTCCTGCTTTTTCCATGCGTTTCTCTTCACAACAAATACAGTCCAGTTTACTATACTACACTATTTAACAAAGTTATAAATCTTAGAGTGAGTAAAACCTTTACATCCATTGAGCAACAAAATCTAACAACCTTTGCCATCATCTGTTTGGCGTCTTATCGCCTTGCGAATATGTCCTCCCAATCTCAAATTAATTTTTTTAGTTTTATCTGTGTGTGTGAGTGAGTGAGTGAGTGTGTGTGTGTGTGTGTGTGCGGGGAGGGAGCGCGCGCGCGTATTCGTCATGCCACTACTTGATTATTATTGCTGGAAAAATATTTCTGATCCTACAACGTTTATTGTGCAACAAGTATCGTGCTTTAATAAGCTTTCAAATTATGTCTACGGAACAGTGCAACATACGATTTCTTTCCGCAGAATACAGCTATAGTTGGATAATCGTTTCAGGTGCAACCACTTCATCAGTATTAGCAAAATGTATTTTTATAGCTATTAATTCTGAATTTATCATTTTTCCAAATAAGATTAAAATAACGGCTCGTCTGTAAAGAGTGCAAACGTGCCATGTTCCCAGGCGCTAGTGTGAATGTACGGAAAAACTCTCGACAAACTGCGTAGAAAGAAACGTTTGTATGTCTTAATATAACTTTCTACCTCAGCTTTATATTTTTCGCTTGTTCTTTATTACAGTTTTCATTCGATATAGTTTTGCTTTTGACGACGAAAACTTTTTCAACTTTACTCCTTGAAGAAACATCGATTTTGTATTTAATTTCGTGTTCTGTCATCTGTTGTCTATTACCATAGTACCGACAGTCAGTAGTTAACAATTATCAAAATACTTCTGAAAATCAGGATACTAAATATTCCTTAAGTATTCATTATTTTATAGAAACCACACTCGAAAAGATTTGTTCGAGAAATCATTTGTTTCCCGAATGTTTTTTAACAGGAGGACAAATGAAACTGGAAACATAATGTCATTAAATTTTGTCCTGACCATTTGAATCCATTTCCTGTTTAAAATTATCTTCCGGCATACATGAATACCTTCCAGAGGAGCTCCTATGAATGCGCCTTGTCAAAATTCTTTATATCAAAGTGCAATAAAAACAGCTTAAAAACACCTCTCCTATCTTATTCAAATTGATGTATTATGATAACGTTTTTATTTAAATTTAAATAAGTATTTTATTAATATAAAATTTTGAAATTTTCTACAAAATATATTTCACAAGGTTAATCATTTAAACATTTAATTAAATATGAAATAGGTCTTCAAACTAAAATAGTTCGTGGTACTCCAATAAGCAAAACAGATGGAACTGTTGTTTACTTCAATTATATACTTTTAAAAGAAAGCAACATTAAAATTAAAAAAGGTTAATCTCTATCATTCTGGTTGTAACTATCGTTTTTCTTAAATAAAACCCTAGAAAATTTCCAACGATTTAATATTTTTCTTACACAAAAGAATTTATTAGTCTAAAAATAATAAACAAAACAATAAATAATTTCAAACAATAAAATAACGATGTTGTATTTATGTGTAGCTTTCAATAAGCTAAGAGTGTCTTCATTAAATACTTTTCTTATATATCATTTTTTATAAAACCATGGTAATTAAACGAATCCTTGCACTAACGAGTTTCTAGAAAAGTGTAGTAAGAAAACACTAGGAAGCCTGTACCTTCTTCATGCACAATGTGACAGTTTTGTATTTCGTGTAAATATGCATTGTGTCAGCGTATAGTAATAGACATCTGTTTTTCAAATATGTTTTGTTTTCAATTTTATAAAATAACAATGGGCTGTATCGATAACCCATTTTCCATGGGTAACAACCCAGAGTACAATTTTCTCATAAACATTAGACAGAATATTTAATAATAATTTGAAAAAAGTTGTATAATAATCTCATAGGCGGTAATAATAACAATATAGAGATGGCAAATGGCGATAATTTAAAAATATAATTTAAATCCAAAAACTAAATTTTATTAATTTTGTTTACGTGTTTTTACCAGTAGCGATAATTGTACTTATATTGAACTTACAATTTCAGATATTATTGAAGTTATTCAGAATTTTATAACAATTTATACGTTAAAAAAGAACACGCATGAAAGAATAAAGAAACTCATAGTTTTAGATTACGATAAGAAGTTAATAAATTGCGTATCTTGGTTTGAAATGAAATTTGTTTACTAAGTTAAATAAATGGAGTTAACCTGAACGTCAATAAAAACAAACAAATTTAAAATTGTTATCGGGCTGCAATAAAATATACTGAAAAGAAATATATAAACTTAACATAATCGAAATTATTCATTATAACGGTAGTTTTCTATCGTCATAATCAATTAAATCATGTTCTACGTAACTGAATCCCATCGCAAACCACTAACAATATTTTACATTGCTTTGACAAATTAAGCTGTTCCAGCCTTGAATGTTTACTTTCAAAAAAAGCAAAATATCTGTAAAATCGTTTAAACTCTTATTGAAACAACGTTCGATCGTTTCATCCGTTAGATAGTAAAGTTAGATAAATTTATGTAATAATGATTTTGTGTTATATAAATCATTTTTACGATTGTATGCGATTATCAGAAACGGTCAATGTAAATACATGTGACAAGTTTACTGGAGTGCGAATTTAGGAATGTTCGATTGGTTTGTTCGTAATCTAGATACACATAAAATTATATTTGCAGAAATGTTAAAGTATATTTCATTTTGACAAATGTAAAGTATTGTTATTCCATTACATTCGGCCAGCAAAGACGCAAGTCTGCGATCGAACCTTCCCCAGCAATCTTTCTCCAATTATTGCTCTTCAGAGCAACTTTTGTCCACCGCAGTACTTAACGAAGTCATCCCTAAGCCTTAAGGGAGAGCCTCCGCCCATTTCCCTTTATATCTCTTGTGAAAATTCAAACAATCTTCGCTATACATTCAAGAAATTCGATGTACAATTACGTAATATTTTAAAGCCATTTTTAGACAAACAAAATTTGTCTCATTAGGTCTATATGATGATTTTTCCTCTTATTGAATTGGAGTGTAATTTCTGGATGATTTTTGGTCGCACAAAAATTGTGAATAAGTTTGTATACGGCCTTACAAAGCTATTGTAGAAAGTATTGGCATATTGGCACGTACAGTGTAGAAGCGTTGGATACTAATGTAAACAGTAGGTTTACAATCCTGTTGTCGACAAGGTACTGTGGACTTACAAAGCAAGAATACCGAGAAACGGACCAGAACGGGAATTAACAGGAGCACGTCGGCATCAATCTCCAGGGAAACGTGTAGAGGACGACCAGTGAGAGTTGGATCAAGAGGACACGAACATAGCATGGAAGGAGAACATGGCAGAAAGAAGTGGCGGTACAGATGACTCACATCGCGATTATGTGGACAAACAAAAGTCCCAGAGGTAGAGTCAGAAGTAAAACAAGTCGTTTTGGTAAAATAAAACAATATGTTTCTGTTAAAATTGAAAAAGTTTGCACGGAACTGTATAAATACACTTTAGAAACCGTTATTTGAGACGACTTATGAAGTACTTATGTAAACGTATTAATTACAGCCATCAGAACTATAAAACATAATAGTAAGTGGAAAAATGTTTTACATATCACTCTGTGCAACGTTACTAACAAAGAAAAGCTTTCACTCTATTATGAAGTAGTGTACTACTGTGACATTTAATTTAGTTTTCCTAAACTTTTTTTCTCAAAACAACGCTTAAAGTAAAATATGATGAATAAAGCATAATTTTGTACAGGCTAAATATTAAATAACACGGCTGCAAAAATATAGTATTAAGTGTACTTAATAATATTTAATAAAAAATATTCATTAAAAAGAATACACGTACTTCATGCACTGTGAATAATAATTGTAACAATTTTACGTTGGCTATATTAAAACAGAAAAAAACTTGAATTTTATAAACACACGTGTACGTATTATTTATTATTATATTTATGTTAGATATTAATAATAATAATATTATTATTATTATTATTATTATTTTTTTTTTTTTTTTACAAACATGTGAAACAAATTTTAACAATGAAACTAGTTATTGACATAAATAGTCATAATTTTGTTAATTTGTGAATTCGTGACAGGGTCAGATACTTTTTTCAGTATCTTTCTCTCAAACCGGTTTAACTCCGCCACCTTCGTCCTGTTTTATGGAACGTCTAGGTCTCCTTTCCTTGTGTCAGTGACGAATTACGATTTGGGAAAAATTAAGAAATATATCTTCTGAAAAGAACGAGAATATAATAAATAATATGATATTATATTTTATAAAAATATGGGAGTGTGTGCGCGCTTGCGCTTTTGAATGCGCGAGAACGCGGGGTGTTAATGGGCGAAGGGACGTACAATGTAACAGAAAGTGGTATGTATAATTTGTCATAGACTTATAAATTTTTCAATCAGTTACTAATTTCGGTGAATATTTTGGACTTCATTATCTAATAATAATACTGTTCAATAATGTATACAGTATTTTCAATAGTATACGTATAAAGTACAAAATAATAATAACGGGCTTCGTAAGGTTAATATCGATCTTTTTTTATCCTGTTATTTAGTAACGTTATTATAACTTTTCGTACAATTCCATAGTGTGTGATCTATATACATCAAATTGGTCTATAATTTTCCTTTGCCTATGATTAGAACCGTAACTCTGCTGGCACCACATACAACACATTTCACATGCGTAGTCCCTAATTTATTGTACGAAGTCTGAAATATTAAAATTTCTAAAGGAAAATGTTTCCTTCTTATATGATTATATTTTTATTCTGTTTTTTTTATTACATTGTACTGAGACAGATGATTAAAATAGAAACGCTCCATTCCATACAAACGGTTACGTTAATCATCGTAAACTGCTCGGAGGGATGATTTCCAACAGCAGTCAGTGTTATAACGTTGGAGAAAAACATGATTTATCTACAAAATACGAATACACTTATTATTAAAAAATGAATGTATTGATAAAATTATATAACGAAATTTGAACGTATGCAGTATTTTATATTATTATATACTGTTTAAAACTTGGAATTTTAGAATTATGTAAAAATTTAAGATTAATTGGGTGAAGCTGCTATGTAGAATGTTTCTAACAATTAGTTTTTATAATAAATGAAGTGTTATGTGCCTATCTTTCACGTGAGCTATGTATTCTGTATCAACACTGATCTAAATACATTATGTACTTATGTACAGTGTGATCTGAATAAGTTATGTATTACACAGGAATGAGATATTCTTATTGTGATCTAAAATATATATATCTGTCGTATCTAATATATATATATCATATTAAAGAAAGTCACATAACACCCAAAATTATTATAAAAATTCATTTTTCTGAAACTATTATATAGCACCTTCATTCACTTACCCCTTCAGTTATAAACTTCAAGATTAGCAGGTATAAAGAGTAAATATAACTGAAGTGGGCAATTCCTAAGTTACGTAGGAATATGGTTAGTCGTATTTACCATTTTTATAAGTAATAACTTCATTGGAAATACGAGTGAGCCTATGACGTAAACATTGTTGTTACGCAGTTCGTTATTAGTGATACACGTAAATGCTCCAAAATTTTATAAACATGGTAACGATTAATATTTTACTTGCCTTTACGATTAATTAGTTGAATTAATTAAATAAATTACTAACTGGCATAATAATAACAATTCATAAATTAATTAATTAATATTAGTAAAAGGATTTATGATTAATTTAATTGTATATTAGAGAAAAACTTTTTTTTAAGTTTGATTCGTTCATATCAAGTACAGACTTCTTGAAGTTCCTTAATTAACAGAAACAATAAAATTCTAATCTGTTTCTCCATACTATGTAATAATTCAGCGGTAACGTCAGTCGGATCGTTGAAACTAAACTCTCTACTTACAAAGCGAGAAGTGCGGAAGTAATGTAAGGTATCTGTAAAATAACAGATAATTAATTTACACTTTAATTAATGTTTCCGCTAATTATAGTTGTTTTAACGGCCCTAAAAACAGACGCTATCTCTTGAACGAGTATCTATGTAGCCGTGAATATTATTTATCTGCAGAGACAATCACATTAATAAACCGTTAAATAATACTTGTAAGCGTATCGTAAGTATAATTTTTAGGTACCATAATTGTTATTTCTCATAATTTTGTAAAATTATTTTACAAATCTATAGGCCTATTACAAAAATAAAAAAACTATGTTAATTAATAATTATGAATATAATTTCATTTTATTAAAACCTTACCGAACTGTCTCAGACGTTGCGATTCTGTGTAAGGCTTGTATTGATGAACTCCGTAAAAAGATAATAAATTTAGACTGGCTTTGTATAGTTCTGTAATGAACCGAGTACCTGTCCCATTAGGTCCTAGTTTACGCTAATATACGTCTGTACGTTAACACTGTTGGCATATGTTGCTTTCGTTGTGTGTAATGTAAGCCGTTATGTCTAGGGCCTGCTAAACAAAGAACTGTCGTACGCTATACGTCTTCCAGGTAATCACGAATACTTGCCCCGAGGCGACTCCATAATTGCGGCGAATCTTCATAATTCGTTTTTATTTGTCAGCAGTATATTTACGCTCGAGCGCTTGTGTGTGTGTGTGTGTGTGTGTGTGTGTGTGTGTGTGTGTGTGCGTGCGTGCGTGCGTGTGTGTGTGTGTGTGTGTGTGTGTGTGTGTGTGTGCGTGTGTGATCATGGTGCTAGCGACTACACACGCGTGCGCGCAGTTTAGGTCAGTTGCGGCCAAACGACATTGCACTGTATTATCTGTTTTTACCCGGTCAGTTGTAACGCGGTTGCCGTGCATGGATGCAACCAGCCAACCTGTTAGAATAATAGCTCATTTCATTCGTTTGTATACAGAACATAAAAAGGGGCGGATTAGTAGCCTATGGGATATTTAAATTTAACACAATGCTGAAGAAAATATTATTTCACATAGAGAATATTACAGCAACACGAGCGATGAGACAAAAGTGGTGTAAAAGTGGAAAGACTGCACTTCTTAGAGCTGTAGTCGATACCATAACAATTAACAACTCTAAAACAAACTTAACAGTTTTATAGCGCCTGCGTGTGAAAATTTAATCAGAGACAGTGCATTACACGACACATTAAAATTACCGATGAACAACGGGGATATGAATTATTCTCATTTACCTACCATGTTAAAAATGAAACAATCAGCCTAGAACAACATTTGTTGGTTTATAATTTATTGTTGAATTCTCAATGAAGTTTCTATTGTAAAGTTTTATCGGTTACGGCCATCAATTTTGTACACCTATGATAAAACTAAATGGAAAAGAACACTCCATATAGGGTCTATGTATATATAGGATATTTATAGGATTAAGAATCCCAAAATAAAAAATCGAAATGTAGATAATTCATTATATTGCAGTTTTTTAAATATAAAACATTAGAAATGGCAGTCCGAGTTACTTAAGACGTTAAATTTTTCGATTCGGTCGTAACTGAATGGGTTGTACTTGTCACGTCGGTCGCAATTGTCCGGATTTGGGAGCAACTGAGCACGATCCCACCTGACTGCCCATCCCTTTGCAAGACGTATTTTCTCTTCAAAGCATACCTTATGCAGTTCACCAAACCACAGTACTTAACAAGCCTTTCATCTTGCCAAGGGCCATGGTCAACGTCTCTACGCCTTCAGGCTCGAATGTAGAACATCTGCAATTATTGTGAACGTCTGCCTATCAAAATGTCCTGCCCACCTCCACTTAACTTCCTTAATTCTCTAAATGACATCAAAATGTGTACCCGTTCTAGTGTACCCGTAGTGTACACCAGAATGTGTACCTGTAAATTTAAGTTTGAATGTTTACCCGTTCATTGCCTAGCGTAGTTTTTTCCATTGTTCTCTGTCCGCACAGTTTGTTCGTTCGTTGTCCACGTGTCTGAAGATCTTTATTGGAAAAACACAACGATTAATAACCTTCGTTTTAACTTGATACTTCATAAAAGCAGTTTTTTAAACATCATAAAACTATTTTCCAAATTTTGTCCTTCTTAAATACTATCCCAAAGGCCAGTACTTTGATCTGGCCGACGATTTCTGGCCTCTTCGTAGTTTCTACGGTTCTGCCAATTATTTCAATTTAGTCACAACTCGCAGACTGTTATCATAAATTTACACGTCAGCTGGTAAATCCGTCTTATCCGCATTAACTCTCATTTAAATTTGTATAGCCTCATATCTATTCTTGTTCCATGTTCTTTACGTTTTACACTTTCCCGGTTAAACTCATTAATCGATGCTCCAGCTCTTCTGAGTTTTTACTACAAACGTTCCACCATCTGCAAAACTTGGCTTTTAAAGGTATATTCCATGTGCTTCATTTTCTCTTCTTTACCTTCATGTTCTAATCGCTACTCATCAACAATACTGAGAATGGTTTGGGTGAGGCCATGTTCATGCTTTACTCTTTTTTCAGTTCACATTTATTTGAGAAAGTAGGCAGTACGATTTGAGCTGCCGAGTTTTTATATAATAAGTTATATATAGGCTTACATGCAGAACGCCCTTATTTTGCTTGCAAATCATTTATTCGTAATACTGGAAGGCAATTTCATACAAAATATTAAATTATACCTTTACAAATAAACAAATTCTGTTACCATATGTTCCATATTCTTTTTTTTTTTTTATTAAACATAATGTATATATTTTCAAAATCCGTATCCAGACATAAATAATTTAAATTTTTATTAAGTTAAATATGTATAATAATCAAATGTGTTTGTAATTTATTATGTTACATAATAAAGCATATGTCTATTTATTATTAGATAAGAATGGACGCCATTGGCGTTGGGATTCCGTACCAGCAGTTTTTATTGGGTGCTAAGTTATAAACCTGTCAGGATGACACATCAGGCTAGATTAGCACACTTTCTTGCTGTCTCACACAACTTCTTAGTGTTCACACTAAATATGTTTTATACTCTTCAAAAACTTCTTCCGGACATTAACATTGCGTTCACACAGAACCCTTCGGTAAAGCTAACACTGCAGTCCCCGGCGCCCCTTTCTCGGTCTCTTATCTACAAAAAGACAGGCTCTCACCGAGTTTGTAAATTCTCGCAACGTCTCGGCTTTCACAACATCTACGACCGTCATCACACAAGACAGTATCGAATAAGAAGACACCAGATTTGATAATAAAAAATTCATCGTCACTTCTATGGGAATAAAGAAACACGATAAAGCAGATACAACAACAAAATGTTTACAAGTTATA
The DNA here is from genome assembly GCA_034769895.1 of Magicicada septendecula. NCBI lineage: Eukaryota > Metazoa > Arthropoda > Insecta > Hemiptera > Cicadidae > Magicicada > Magicicada septendecula. The sequence continues at coordinate 180,812,686 of CM068369.1, read as the reverse complement.
TGTAAAAAATTGTTACGTTTATAAGTACTGAATTAAGTGTTTTGGGTTTCTCGCTTCATTTATGTACATTGACCTCCTATTATTAGTTAGTTTCTGAACATATGCGTTAATTGTTCTGGGTAGCTAACGGGTATAACGATTAATGGCCTAAATGTTACTTTTGTTATAATAATAATAAAAAGAAGTAATGACTAGTGACGGTGAATTTTCGTCTTTTCGGAAAAACGTGCTCAACCTCATTCCTGCTGAATCTGTGATTCATCAGGAAAAGTAAAAAGTAAATAATTGTCGGGGAAAAGTTTTGTTTCACAGTCACTAAAGTATTCTTTTGCAAAAACGTACTCGCGCCTAAGAACAACAAATTTGACGTTTAAGAGGAATATGGAAAATCAGTCATTATACTCTAGAAGTGTGTGTATGCGCGCGAGCGCGCGCGCGTAAGCAGGCGTCATTTCAGCGAGAGAGAGAGAGAGAGAGAGAGAGCACGATCTTCAAACGTTTAGGCCGGCATGTCAGAATCTTCTATTGCTTCTTCTCTACATTGGCTTTGCTACACCATCGTACACTTTTTTCACCTTTTATAAAAACTTTTTCTTCGGTTAACGTTTCCCATTTTTAGAACAGCTGCCATTTTTTTATCACGCCATTACATCTATTCTTACCGTATTAACATTTGTGTAAACTACCAGTAAAAATCACTTGTTAATTTTCGGCATATACCGCGACATTCCGATCCAAATCAGAAGTTGCCACGGTTCACTTTTGTTTCCGTAACAATTTCTCACGATTTTTGCCCAAAAAATCATAGTTTACACTATAAAATTCCGTAATACACAAAAACAACTATATAATTGCATAATTTTTTTTGCAGACGAATCAACTAACCGCTCAGTCAAAGTACGCCCAAAGTGAAGACATTATACTGTAACGCGGTGTATTTGAGTGTGTCTATTAAATATTAAACTACTAAGTGAAAACGGTCAGCCGTAGTACCGGAAGCGTACTGGAACGTGATTTAACCCAGGTAGTTTGTGTACAGTATACAGTAGGCTACATTATTATACGAGTGGAAACCTGTGACGTTTACATGACTTCGTTTAAATACGCGTTACTGTGCATACCTCAACCGACTCTTTGGGCGTACACAAGTATAGCGCCGACGCGAATTCATTAGTGTGTGTGTGTGTGTGTGTGTGTGTGTGTGTGTGTGTGTGTGTGTGTGTGTGTGTGTGTGAGTGTGTGTGTGTTCACTTCAATATCCGTTTACATGAAACTGAAGTCTCCTAGTCGCCGTTGGGCAGAAATCTGTTTGATAACTAATTCCTTTCTTTTGGCTGTGGCTTTTTCTATTAATGAATGTTAATTATTATTGTTGCACATCTTTTTTATCTCAGTCTATTCACGTCACACATTCAAAATTGAAGCACATACTAACTCAGACCCATCGTTTGCGCCAGGCTTGTGTGAGCCGGTGGTTTCGTAAATGCTGCCCATCTGGGGCTACTTGCCCGAAACCTATGAGGAAAACTTTAATCGCCTCAAATCTGACCATTCGTGACGTCCTTGTGCCCGCCACCATAAAAACCTGTTTTGGAAATGCAGCAGAATATTTACTTCCAGGACAGCTTGCTGATCACGAACCTCAGTCAACACACATATGTGCCGGATGAATCATGCACCCGACTACGGCGAACCCTCACACTGAGTTAGATTTAATCTCATTGTAACTCATTCCGTCGGCGGCAGACCACACCCAAATCCATGAAAGCTCTGTCCCCGGGGCGGTAGCTCTAACTGCAGGACGAAACACGATCTAATAGCGATGAGTTTGTCCATCATTTCCAGCTGCCTGTCCATTGGCTTGCCCCGTTAGCCTGTATTGATTATTTCTAATTCACAACAGTTTAATTCTGTCGTCGTCACGATAAAATGTTTAGAGGCATTCACATAATAAAAAATTCTATTTCTCTTTTTTTATGTATACTACTTCGATGTTAGGTCATCCGGCCGTAAAAACTGTGACAAAACCAACACGACATTAAAGAACCATACGTGGGGATAAGAATGCTGGAGATGGAGGTGCTGGATGAGAGAACGAGAGTCAGGCCTAAGCGGAGGTGAGGAGATTATGTAAGGGATAACCTGAGGGAAATGTAGCTATCGATGGAAGATGTGCACGACCAGGCCAAATGGAGATAAGTATCAAAAACGTCGACCCCACGTAGATTGGGACAGTACTACTTCGATGTGCAGCCAAGGACTACAGGCCGTGACTCTGCTCCGTAAAATAGAACTGACCGGTCATAACACTTTAATGTATTCTTGGATTTCGTTGTCCATGACGTGTCCGTTACTTAACTAAATACGACTATTATATTAACGACTCGGAACACAAAGTTTTTTATAAGTACAGACATAAAGTTTTACCTTACAACCTTGTTACTTATAAAAAACTTTTTGTGTTCCGAGTCGTTAATATAATAGTTGTATTTACTTTAATGGAGTTCAAATAGCAGATTACGAAGGAATCGTCTCATTGGTTTAAACTCACTTCTATTCTGCATCTAATCGTAACCATATCCCGTACTTATGTGGGAGTTGAACACTCTCTTCTTGCAGCTCAGAACTGTAGGCTACTCCCCCCCCCTGCATTTTTACTCGCTATATATAATATTGAGGGTCGAGAAAGTTCGCATGTGTCTGTGTACACACTGGGAAGCAGAAGTGTATGTAACTACACTACATATTTTTCTCAAAACAAGCTCGCGTGTGCTAGTAGCATGTAGGTACAAATGTAAATAACTGAGAGAGAAAGATAAAGATTATCGTCGCCCTCGCACCATTTTTTATCAGACCACTTTTACACAGGTAACAGATTGCGGTTTGAAGGTTCAGAATAAGTACGTTTGAGAGGACGTATGTTTATACTGATCTAATTTTACTGATAAATTCTAATATACGGTATACGTATCTTATTAAGCAAAAAATATGTGAAAGGAAATTAAATAAATTTTAAATTCATAAAAATAAATTAGGAAAAATTTTTAAAACGTTTTAACGTATATTAGGACAGTATTCAACCGTATATAATCTACATTTTATTAGACCTAACACCATGCTGTTAACAACCCGAAAACTCTTTCCTTCTGTCTTGGGGCTCTCAGAATTCTTCTAAACCTCGTGTTTATCAACTTCTTCCTTTATTTTTGTCTTTTCAAACCATCGGCCAATTATTTGGCGGTTGGATAATAGATAATATGAGATAGGTTTTTTCGGGCTAAGAACTCAAACGTGTTCACACCAAAATTGATGATATACAGGATTCCATGAGAATTTATTCCGAGTATTAATTTCTTGCTAGTGAAAAATACCTCTTACATTCTGTTTATTTTTTATTTAATTTCTTCTATTTAGCGCATCAGCTGTCAAGTATTTAATTTCAGACACTGGACAGTTCTTCGTTCTCAATTTCTGTCACACGCAATTAAAACCGACGCAAATAGTTATAATGTGCAAATCATATTTAGGCAAGTTCGTAATATTTTCCCCAACTCTTCCAATCTGTTCAAATTATATCGTTTAACATTTTAGCGTAAGATGTTTATAACTGCACTCTGTTCTGGGCAAATTTTACTTCGTAGCTACAGGTATGGTGAACCAACTTATTTGCGGCCCTTGTAACGTAATTATTTTCAGAAATTAGTTTCAGTTTTGGATTTGAAAGTAGCTGACTTTCATCATCTTGGTCTATGGCGACTTTCAAAATACCGTCCCTTCAAATCATCCACAGGTTTAGCTCGTTTCCGCATGATGAATAGAAAAATACTGAAAACATTACTAATAATAACGCGTAAACACCCAAAATATCAATGTTTTCGTGACATTTGAAAGTCTGTAGCAGGATTGTTGGTTAGCTTTATGCTGCAGTGGTTTCGTAAATGTATTTTATCTTTGTCTTCGAAAGTGTAAGAGTAATAAACATAAATAAACCACAAGCCAGCTGTTGCTCGCTCCCGTTTAGAAACATCGCTGGGTAATTCATAAATCTACTATATATGTAAACGGAAGTTAACTAGACCAATGAAGTAGTCTCAGCTTCCGTTTCCGAGTAAGCTGAACTGGTTTCTAATTTACGAATTTATTCGCGTATTTCAGTGTACTTTTCTCGCTGAAGTTTTATTCTCCGTAGTTTAAATGTTGGCAACTGACACGAGGTAAAAACACTGTTTCATAAAATATTTCTCTCGTACAGAAATTCACTGGTGCAATAGTTGAAAAATCCACAGGGTATACGTGGTAAAACAGGGCTGCTAACAATAACACACATTTAGTTGTTGGTCACGGCTTTGTGAAAACAACAAAGTTACAACAAATTGAGTACGCGCGTGCGTCTCTACGACACGTTGTAAAATATGTGTGAAAGGTACCGATCCATAAGTGTCATTGGTGATTCGTGGAACACAGTGTTATATTAAAGACCAGTGGTTACGGTCTTAAGAAGGAGACTCGGTTCTGGAGCGACTATAGCTTATCAAATAGTCCCTACACATCACCAGAGTAGGCCTATGCCTTAGATAATAAACTGTGCACTTAAAATAAGGATATTTTCCTAAATGCTCTAGTGATAACAATTATTCGTTTTTAAGCCTGCAATGAATTACTTTGCCATTAACTGGGAAGAGTAATATAAAATATACCACATTAATTATTATAAAAAACTGTGTACGTACAGTGACAAAAAAACTTATGAAAGGAAAAAAATCAAAACCCAAGTTTTTTATTTTTTCATACTTCAGTTTAGCGCCCTTCCAAATGCTCGGGTTAAGCCGCTCCTGAAGTTAAGCATTCGTGGCTACGAGAGAGTGGCTTGACTGAACACTGATCAAATCAGAAAGCCAGTCACTAGTATATGGTTTTTCAACGACTGTATTCACTAATTTTGAAAATAAACAGTTTCCTTAGTCAAATCCTATATTAAGCATTGAACCATGAGACAGAGACAGAGATTATGGCTAGTATAAACTTACTGAGCTGTAGAAATCGCTCACTGTTTTAGACGAAACACATTTATTATTAAGTTAGATATATTATTAGATAATTTTTTTATATTGTCTGCTACTAAAATATATCTAGCTTAAAAAATTACAAAAACTTCGACTACTCTATTTTTTTTAGTAAAATAACATTAATAAACCAGACAGTCGCACAGTATACACTAAAATTTACAAAATAGCCCTACTCCATTGCTTTTTGAGTTAAATTTTTAATCAAAATGCCTAAGTGACACCCGGCTGGATTTTTATAGTTTTTAAAATTTCATATCTTTTTAGGGTTCTGGCGTCCCAACTTTTTGAAATTTCCAAAACCGAACACTATATTCAGATCAAAATTACCTGTAATTTGATAGGGCATAAGCATTTATTCTATTCTTACCCCACATTTTTGCTTCACCCTCCTGTTTTGGGGGAGATCAATCTCGAAAGCAATAGGCCTTTGCAAAGTAAAAGCATGGACATAAATGTCAAGTTTTCCGAAAATAGGTTGACGCACTGAAAAGTCATCGTGCGATATACACTAAACAGATAGATAGACGGACGGGCAAATGCCAAACGGTCGAGATAAAACTGACTCGCTTCGCTCGTTCAAGAAGGACGCCAATGTAAAACGCATTTTGTAATCGCTGAATATTTTCTGCTTATCGATGTTTGAATAGCCAGTGTAATTCTCTTCACACGATCGTGTGTACAAACTGTGATGTAAGGAACAGTTCCGTATAGCTGGCTGGTAATATGTTAAACATATGTTGTTGTTGTGTCCGTGATATGACTTCATTGCGCTTAATGTATTCTTGTGATATAACGCAACAGTATTAGGTCAGACGAACCGACTGGAGCGTTGTATCAAGACTTCCCGTAACTTAAAATAAACATTCTTATATTTTATAGAACGTCTCATCCCTTCTATGTTTTATAGCGGAACTAATGCTTCAGGACTAACTCAGTTCCACTAACTGCAACTTACCTTAGACAACCTAACATAGTACAATAAATGAAAGCAAAGGACAATAATATAACAATCGTCTTAATGAAATCAAATAAAATACTTAATACATCAAAAGATGTTACGCAAAATATTAAATAACTCAAGGGAAAACTAACTTCCTAACCCTATATATAACATATACACGTACAAGAACCAATAAATCGAATGATTTTGGGAAATTAAAGCTTTTATCAATTACAATTCGCTAATACAGTATTTGACAATTGAATTCTGGTACAAAGAAATATACGTTTTTCTTGTGGAAGAGTGTACTACTAAAACCTTCATTTAAATATGACTTCACTATTCAAGGGTTTTAGAATATTCATGCAAAACGTTTATCTATAACCGGCAAAAATATAGTTGGAAAAAATAGTTTTAAGCTTCGAAATTAATTACATAATGGTCGCGCGAGTGTTCGTATACCTGTAACAAAGAGTAGTTAAAAAATGGGCACTTAAATGGATTTGAAAAAGTTTCTCGTAATTAATGAGAAAATTCCGAGTAAATCTCCTTTTCATTTTGTTATCAGAAACTCTCGTTTAAATGTAATTACAAATTCAGTGCGAGACGTGTCCTGCGACTGCTTCAATGACGAACAGGTACTTCGAAAGCGAGAAGAAAATTATGAATTTCAGCACGACGCAAATGGAGTCGCCAGATTGCAATTAGCAGAGAGGAGAAAATAAGGCCGGCAAAAAATCGCCCGTTTCCTGCAAGTCAAGAGGACTCGCTCAGTCGAGTGACAACGTAAACTGAACGTCGTAATTATTTCTTAATAATTTTTCAAACGAACATTAATAACATTTGTCGAAATAACCGTTGATTTTTGTTTCCCGCTCGCAAATCGAGTTTTGTTCAAATTGCTTTTCGTAAAACAATTACCATTTGTATTTCCTCCTGTCCCCTACCGTGACTTCGCTTCGAATATCCGGTGAGTGGTAAGTGTTCGTAAGCGACCAACGTCGCAGCACGCAACGCGCGCGCAAAGTTAGCTACTGACGCATGTGGCAACGCTCTTGTACTCTTTTATAAAATATTCTCGCTGTACATAAAAATGAGAAGCTAACTCACAGTTAAAACTGTCTCAAAAGAAAAGCAAAGGTGAAGATAACAGGCTTTAACGAAGCACAGGATTGAATGATGTTAAAAATTAAAAATCTAGTATAATATTAATGGTATAAAATTAACAAACGAAACGAACGAGTGAAGCGAGTTCTCAGGTTTACTCTACCTTTTGGTAGTTGACTGACTGTCTATTTGTTTGAGAGATGCTCACGATAACTTTTGAATACATCAACCAATTTTCGTTAAACGTAGCTGCGTTTTCCCCCACAGACCTCTGTTGATCCCCCGAAAAATACGGAGCGGGAGGCAACATTGGGGGGATCAAAATTTCAAAAAATTTTAAAATGATTGTAGGGTGACAAATTAACCAGAATTTTAATAGTTACCCGTTTTCGATATTTCAAAATATTTGGCACATCAGGGCCCAAAAAGTGGATCACAATTTTGAAAAAATTATAAAAATTCAGCCGGGTATCAGGCTAAAAGTATTTCAACCCAAATCCTAATTTTTTATCTTTAAGGGTAAAGACCCTTTAAGAGTCGAAAAGTGGAAAACAACATTTTGAAAAAATTGTAAAATTCTGTGTTATAAAAAATTTTATTCAAAACACGAAGTCGGTATCTTTAATAATTTGCACAAAATTAATTCTGTCAACATCCGTTCTTGCACATGTTGGATGCACATCCGCCTTCAAAAGGTTTGTAAGCTTTGCAAAAACTTTACATACTGCTACTAGGTATCAGTTTAAAAAGGGGGTATTATGAGGAACAACGTATCATCACCTCCTCGAGGTGTTTTTCGACTAACCCTAAGACTGAAAAAAATCTTACATTTTCAAAAAATTGAAATTCATTAATTTGGTTTTATCCGTTCAAAATAGTGAGTGAATTCTGCAGCTCAGAGAGCTTAGCCTACTAGTTTCTTTTACTTTACTAAATATACTACTACCACCACAGTATACTTACTGTTAGAAACGTGACAGCATTTCTTGATCGCTGAGCTGCGCCGACCCAGCGAATGAATCATCCCCACTTAAAAGTATAGCTAAGTTGTCTAGAGAGGAGCAAGGGGAGACAAACGGAATAGTAGTTTCCTGCCTCACTCTCTTTTACTCTCTCTCTCTCTCTCTCTCTCTCTCTCTCTCTCTCTCTCTCTCTCTCTCTCTCTCTCTCTCTCTCTCTCTCTCTCTCTCTCTCATATACATGCTTCCATTGTTCTCGCTAGTCTTGTTGCGCTGCCTATGTTTATACTATGAAACACTCTACAAGACTGATCTGCGAAATGAATGAAACTTTTGTTAGCCTCGCGACGAGGTGTTTGTCCACTACCCATCCGAAGTCAGAGTTCAATTTCTATTGTCAGATCTATACTACTACTGCTGCTGCTGCTGCTGCTGCTGCTGCTGCTACTATTACTACTACTACTACTACTACTACTACTACTACTACTACTACTACTACTACTACTACTGCTTCTGCTGCTGCTGCCACTACTACTACTACTACTACTACTATCACCACCAATACTCCTACTACTTTAGAAACATAAATTATCTAAAGTTTATAGAAATTTTTTAAAAGTAAAAATTTTCTAAAGTAAACTTGGTATACTACTGCTATAACGGGCACATAGGTTTTGAAACAAAAATTTGTTTATGATGGATATTGTAGACCAGCAAGTATAATGCTTAACTAGAAATTTATATTCCAGATTTGGTTCCGAGCAGCACCTTAATTTTCACTTGCGTTTTTCAGCCTCCAGGTTGTCTCAGATCGCTTCCTAGGTATTGAGTGCTTAGGTTAACCCTTTGTTAATAATAGGCGGCTAAAATATTGTACTGACCAACCCGCTTTCTTATATCATGTACTCCAGGAACCCTCTGTACATTTCGATGATGTAAAAAAAACAAATTATTACTAGGAAATTTTTTAATAATACATGTTGTGTAAATCTGTGGTCTGTAAATGTATATAATGTCCTTACTGAAATCTTAATAAATGTAAAAACTCTTATCCGTTGTTTGCGTAATGTGACGTTAGTTTTGCAGGCGCGTGTTTGGCGCGAGTATTCAATTGATACTCGTGTAGCCCTTTATATGCTGTAGGTTCATCTTACAATCGATTAAGTAAACAAACATCGATGCGATATATTCGTCAGCTCGCGTATAGTACAGTAACAAGATGGTGTCGCAGCGTCGACGCCTTGTGTTTTGTATTCATCACGTTTGTCTGGTGAGTGGACTTCTGAATGGAGCATCATCAGTCTCCCTTCCCCTTGTGTCCTTTCAGCGTTCTTCATTTTGGGAAGTTTCCACTGTTGCCGGTTGTACTGTACACACATAGCAGAGATGACGTTGATTTATAAGCATGTCACACGCACGCGCGCGGGCAATATTTTCCCACATATATATGGTGCGTGCGTCACACATACATATCTCCGTCTCCTTGCCAGCTGTTTTGTTATTTGCATACTGCACAGTTACAAACATGTGTAGATATTTAAATAACAAAATATGTGGAACGCTGCTGTTTGAATGTATCGCTATTTATGGACACTTAAATACTGCGCAAGATTTAAATCCGGACTAAAGGATGTCACCTGTGTGTTTGCATACACAACAAGCGTCGTCATATTAGTGTACTATGTAGCACCTTGCGTATATGCTAATAAGGCCATGTTACATCGGTTACCTGGCTGTACTTAAACAAAAAGCTAGATTTTTCTGTACTCTGTTTGTTTCCTTTCAAGCATTTCCTTATTTCAGTTAAACAAGCTATTCAGATTGTTGAAATTATTATTATTACCGGGCTGTGAGGCCGTGGTCCACAAACATTTCGGCCCAATATATTGGCACGGTGCCCGCCAGCCAATTCATCTCAGAGATGAGGTAGAGACCAGGTGTACGAAGAAGAAGAAATAAACGGAATGTAATTTTTGGTCTTCTCAAGTACGATTTCTATAGACACTGACTGGTCTTTCCAGTGTTTGGACATCAAAGCAGAAGACTCCAAAAGAAAAGATCCTTTCCAGATATGCGCATACAGGAGGATGTGCGAGTATCATGGATGGACAAATGACCCAATATCTCCATCCTAAACGAACTCAACGTGGATAAGAGATGCTATGCTGCCAGAGACTCCTACAGTCCTTAGGACGTATTGTTCGGAGACAGGAACATAATCTGGAAAAATCTGTCATCCTGAGAAAAATAGAAGAACAACGATGTTCTTGAAAGAACATCTCATCGAAAGATGTTCGAGACGGGGGCTGCACCGAGCAGAGGAGACTGTACGCTGTACGCTGAAACATCTGGTTCGTACCGGTGGAGACAGACTGGGCAGCGTTTAATGTGGTGGATCAACTTTCAACTATGAAGCACGGACTAACAGATGATGACTTTTAGTATAGGAAGCTAATTAATGGGAAATAGTTTTTTACTGAATTCAGTTATTATTATTACTGAACAATGATCAGTATTTTTTAAATTTAATTATTATTATCAGAATGATCACTGTTGCACACCACTATATAAAAATTATTATATAATAATTATTATTATTACAATTATAATTATTACAATAATAATTATTATTGTCAGCTTAGTAGACCAGTGGATATGCACCTTGGTACTAATCTAGAGGTGGCTAATTCAATTCCTGGGTGCTATTTATACAAAATCAAGGTGCGTTTTTCAGCTCCCAGTTGAAGGTACGTGGTTCAGCCTGTGAAGATGAGTACCTAGATAACACCCTGGACTAATAATGGATGACTGAAAGGTAATACTAGCCATACTACCTTGCTTATATGCTCAACGGCTCATACAGGAAGTGGAGGCAGCTTTGGGAAGGATAGAACCGGAGACGCATGGCGGCAAGGAGAAGAAAGTGGAGTAGCTTATCATTTATCACTATTTTACTCGTGATGGAATAAAAATCGCGTCACTCCCGTTTAAATCGCACTACCTCCGTCCTCTCTGTTGAAAGCTTCAAATTATATGTAAACATACGTGTTACCGCTATATGTATAATTAAATATCTCTTGAAAGCTCACATCACATACTTAAGATAATAAAATTCTCGTAAGAATTTTACACAGATATATGAAGCACTTCTAAAGTGTTCGTTATCAGCTAATTCTGCCACAAGGAGACTGCTCATATCAAGAGTACTAAAGCAGAATACGTGTCTGGAAACATCGAAGGGAGAAATTCTAATCGTCTTCATCAGTGATAACTATTTACATATTTGTGTCCTGAAACCGAGATCACGTAACTCAATCCGTCCCTTGTTGAAATTAAATAGAATCTAACATTAGTAGAACGATAATGTGCCATAATAATTTAAAAAAAAAACATATATATACAAATAATCCGAAGGACATTATTGTTTTGTGGTTGCCGTTGTTTATTAGACCGGTTACGATTTCGGTATTACGAGAGTCCGTTTCAAACCTTACTTTACGTTTCAATTAACTGCGAGTAATTTGTACATTAGTTTGTGTAATTAATTAGCCTATAATGCATTTGTATAAACACGGTGTATAACTTTTAACGAGATAATGAAAGCACTAATGGATGCAATATGCACAAACAAATATACGTAGGCCTACTCTATATAAAATACCTAGTAATCTAGGCGTACCGTTTACTACTTGGTAGACCGAAAGCCTGTTACGCCTTGCGGAGTCTGCAACCGTTGTTCCACTATACGTCCAGTAACGAAATAGGCCTACATAATATAAAACGTATGATACCACTATTCACGTTTCATAATAAAGGATACAACGAACAAAAACCCCATTGCTATATATAAAACAATATATAATAATTAACACAAAAGAAATATTTTCTTTTAAACAAGAAAAAGGGCAAGGAGCGCAGGCTCTCACGGGAACCTACGAGTGATGGGTCGTAGAGTGAGTTTTAAATTTGCCTCTAATGAGGGAGAACCGCCGTAAATAATGCAGAGTGGCAGGTAAGGTACAATGCACAGTCTCCGGCGTCGCCACAACTCTGTTCCGGAAGTTCTTCCTGTCTCTCCAACCACCCATATAAACACAGATGTACCCGCTTTGTTTGCACTGCTGCCAGCCCACTAATTTACCAGCTAACTTGCTTAAAATTAATGAACCGTTCTATATACCAATTAACGTATGTAGATATCGCTATCGCGCACATAGAGTGTATCACACGTGGATCTTTGTAACGAACTGGTGTCTTCATCCATTCAGTTTCATCTCTTCATCTCTCTCTCTCTCTCTCTCTCTCTATCTCCCTCTGTCTCTCTTTATCTATCTACCTACCTACCTATCTATCTATTTGTCTGTCTATATCTATTTATTTATCTCCCCCCTCTGTCTCACCTCTCTCTCTAGGTCCCTTCGTGTTTCAAAGTTTCAATTCAATTTTATTCATCATACTAAAGTCACAAGTAGGAAGGTAGGGGAGAGAGAGGGGGAGAGATAGACAGAAACAGAGCGACAGACAGAAGGGGCAAGAAACGATTTGAAATTGCTGCTTAGAAAACTATCAAACTGAGAATTATATAGTACATGTGTGTGCGCGCGCGCGTGTCTTCGCGCAAACGAGTGCAAATTCGTATTTTTTACTTACTAAATGCACATTCGGTTTGGGTGTCTCGTTGAATTCACAAAAATGTCACATGAAATATGAAGTCATATTTGTCGGAACCTGATAAGGAAATGTACTGTTAAGTGATCGTAACCCAATTAACTACACTGAATTTATAATAATTGTATTTTGTCAGGACAGTAAGCTTAACATAACCAAATAAGCCGGAAGAATGTTTGACTTTATTCTTTTGCAGCGTATTTCTGAAATTTATAACTCTGTGATGCGAACCAGCGCACTGAATGACTTGTTGCACGACAGCCTTCAAACACAGAAATATGTCGGTCACGTATCAAATGCCTAATGGAGCACACTATATTTCGGTTCTATGAGAGTTCGTTGAACACAAAACACAAAACTGGAGTTATTTTAACAGAAAGAGCTCTGCTTGGCAGAGACGTGCAGTAAATACAGAAAATTGTCAGTAATGAACCTCTCGCCTGTGCTTAATCGCAGCGACCAAAAATGCCGTTGCCAAAAACACTGACACCGAAACAAAGAGCTAAGATTTTTGATCGATTACAGACTCGAATGTATGTGAAACTTTACTCTAGTATCAGTCGGTCTCTAAACAGTTCATCCCTCTTACCGCCCTAAAGAGACGTGTAATCGAAATTTTCCTAGCTGGAGCCCATCACATTCAGCCGTGAATCTCCGTTTTAAGCGAAGAAAAGCTTACGCGTATGAGTTGATTCCCCTCGAGTCCTTTCCGTCGCATGTAAAATATTGTCTACCACTGTCGCTCACCCTCTCTCATACTTCCATTTTATCTTTCTCTTTCTTTTAGTTTTACTTTTCATCTTCAGTGTTAATAAGATCTGATGACACATAAAATGAAGGAATGCAGTGTACTTATACCTTTCCAGGAAGTGTAGAGTATGACGAACAGGTTGTTTGTGAAAAATACGTTTACAACAAAACGAATGAAGACATATACAGTATGCACGAAGACGGTGAAGTCAGTAGTTTAGGAGTCCGAAGAATTGGGATGAGAAATGGGCTTTTGCAGACTTGGGCTTTTGGGAAGGCGAAGAAAAGATAACAGACGGATAAGTGAAATTATGGGTGTCACGCACCCGATTACACACAAATAGTTAATTTGGTATGGACATACGAAGTGAATGGCCGCACACAAATAAATGTTGAAATGGGAACACAAAGGCAAAAGCAGACCAAGGGAGAGGTGAAAAGAAGTCAAAATACCACTACATGATGGAGAGGGACCTTGAGAACAATTATGGAATGACCGAGAAAGGAGACCGGAAATCGGAAAACGGTGTAAACCGATCTGTATTAATAATAATTTGGATACAGTTGAATCATTATAAAACGAGACGAAAACTGAATTCGTAAAACGGAAATGAATTATTTGGAGCGACAAGTCCATATCCGATGTTGAGGGGCTGTGCGTAACGAAGGGCATGCCCGTCGCCCGCTCGTCTGTTGCGTCTCCAGCTTCAAGTAGAGCTCATGCCGCAGGGACCACAGATGATCTGGATGTTAAGGGGTGTGAATCCATATCCGTAAACGTTGATAACAGAACTAATCCGGTTAAGTAATTATTTAGATAACACTAAGTTCTTTGTACATAGTATTCCATAATAATATCACCGAGAACATAACCATCGGCTGATTCCATTTCAGCTATCGGAGCAGTAGCAAACACCGTTTTAAAGTAGAAATTATAATAATAAAGCAATCGATACATACATCGAAAAAATGTAGAAGAATTTTTAGAACACAGTGATGAATGAATATCTAATAAATTTTCGTGTTTGAAATAATGTTGAAAAACGCAAAAAGATGAAAATACTCGGAGAAAACAAAAGTGTGGCCAAATTTGTGTCAATAGTGAAAATTCGCCTCGTCATATTTTGTACTTATTAGTCTGGTAATCGTAATGTAAAGTATAACAGAACTTGAAATAGAGAATATTATGATGCAGTATCAGAATACCTAAGGAGTTGGAAATATTTTATAGAAATATTGCCAAAAAACTAAAATTTCTCTTATAAAAAACCTGAAGCTCAACCGTACACAACATAGAATCAAAGCGAAAAATTAAAGAAAACAGTAGGAGAAAGAAAGATTGCCTTTAAAAACGAAACATGCAAAGTACTTAGGAAAGAAAGAAGAACAATTACCATTTGTCTGATTTTTTATAAATTATAATTTGAGAGCAAGTTTTTTTGAATTGGTATTACTTGTTCTAATTTCAGCTGCGTAATTTGTCCTCTAAACGTTCTCTTCAGAGGATATTGAAAACACTACTGTAGGTTCATGAAAACAACGCCAGCATTCCAGTGTTACCAACCTCGCCGTTAATGTCGAAAATTCTCTGCGCGATGTGATCAGTCTCGTTAACACGAAATGTGTAGCGTTTCCCTTTTTTAGACACATCGTAAACGCGCCTGCGCGCGCGTGTTAAAAGAATGTGCAGGAAACCATTTCCAGTAGGCCTACTAGAAAAAACTTCAGCATTTATTTAATAGACACATATTAATTTCCTAGTTACTTTTGTTGCCCATAGTTTTGTGAGAAAGATTTTTTTGCGCTGAAATCTTTTCCAGTTATAAACGAAACAGTTAGTTTTGTTTACGATATATTGTTAACGTTTATTGGTAGTAAACGAACGCAAACGATCCAACTAACCAGCGGTTTCAAACTAGTTTTCTTCGCTCATTATAAAACAATTTATTGCTACACAATATCAGTCCCGACGTTAACCGTAAACGTCATTTTTAATTTAACAATTTTTTTATTGCTTCTTTTAAGGCTATAAATTAAATTTTGTTCTCCCGCTTCTGGTTTCTGTTTGCTTTTTTTATATATTTTTTTACTGACTGGAACAGAGCAAGGCTTCACGTCGGGTGCGAGGTACGGTGGTATACCCGACGATGGTGCTTTCGTGACTTTGTTAACGAAATATCTGTGGACATTTGTCACCGTCAGTACGTTTATTTATTGCAGCTACCTGTCTGCAATAAAAAACTTAGCCTCCCCCCTAAACTGTTTGCTACGTTTGTGCGTTCTGATAGTGCATACATCAAATCCCGATGCCGCTTCTGGCTACTGTTACACGGGCACAACTGTCACGATTGAACAATGATCAGACCTACCTCGATTGCATTTATTGATTACTCGTTGACATACGAGGCTGTACTGTTGATTAACCTACGTTTGTAATTTACAAACTATGATAGAGAAGTCGGATATATTAATTGAAACCTAAATCAAGGCCTTAATATTTGCTCGTTCATAGTCAGTAACTGTGTCGATTGTAGTGTAGAAGAGATAATAATAATAATAAAAAGTAACAGTAATTTATAGTATTAGCAAACTAGAACCACCCAATGAACGTAACTATTACAGTCAATTAGTTCTCTGAATGTGATTGATGAATATAACTGAAAAAAATCTACATGAATAATCTTTACATATGCGTACACAGTAAAGCACAAATGAGTCGTTTGAATTTGCGATTCCTGACCTCGCCACATAATGTCTTTTATAATACAGATAAACATTTGAATGATTCGCTGGTGAGCTACTGACATAAACAGTGTGTCTTTCACATTTCTTGGACTTAACTTTTCGTCTACCGAAGATCTGTTACATGAAGACGTAACAGTTTTGAATTGTAGCTGTACACGGGATGGTGACTCAGCTAACCTCTGTCTCACAATAGTTTGCCATAACGTAGGAAGTCTTAACTGTCGACGTTTATTGCAAGAGTTGGTGTATGGAATATAATTTATCGTCTTATTAACTCTCCTACGTCACTAACGCACATTTTTGTCTCCACAACTGAAAGTAAGTTTACGTTATTTACAGTTACTTGTAACTTGTAGGCCTAATACTCGTTTAAAATAGTGTCTGTTGGAAACAGAAATTCAAATACTAAATTCTCTATCGTACTTCGTGTTCGTGTACTTTATATTTCAGTTACAGACTGTTCTGAAAGTTCTCTTCTACACATTCATTTTAGAAATGACTTATTGTCCAACAAAAATAATTCTATATTTTTATTATCATAACATATTATTTTTAATATTACCTTTATTGCAAACGGCTTTCCGGTTTTACTTGACTTCGAGTACTGAAATTAAATCGGGTTTTCCTTAGGTTTCCGATAATCATCATCATCATCTTCTTCTTAACGGTTTTAGGCTTTATCGGCCTTTCCTATTCCACAGTCCACCTTTTCTTAGGTCTACCAACTTTCCTTCTGCCTCTAGGGTTGTAATCTTTCGCCATCTTCGGTATTCTACTTTCTTCCATTCTATTGACGTGTTGAATCCATTTTCTTCTGTATTCTTTAATCCTTTCATTAACTGCAAAAATATTTAAAGCACTTCTTATCATATTTCCTATCGTATTGATACGATATATTCATATCATATTTTCTTATCATATCTCGTATCGTAATTCTATCGTATTTCTAAGGAAAGCTTGTTCGAAAAAATGGGTTGTTAAAAACGATTATTTCTTCTCCACTTTGTTTCTTGCCTGAGCCTCGTAGACATGGCTTTCAAAGTGACTTTTCTTTGTTCTTTGTTCTTTGGTTGCCGTCAAAACAGACATCAGTCGCAAGCTACCGGAACCGTCGATAGAGATTGTTGCCGTAGTAGTGCGATCGTTCTGTCAGCAGATTATTTTGTTTCAGTATCGACTAGGAGACAGATGTTCCGACAACACGTTCCTGAGATTCTTGCTGTAATTACGGCTGTAGAATGCCAATAAGGAAGGCACGCTAACGAACACAGTGAGTTAAAGTTACGACGAAGGTCGGAGTCGCAGTTGCGCCTTACCATTTTTCTCTCTGCGTTTCGAACAAAGAAGAGCATTCAACACGTTGTGATCATCATCATATGCGGAAACACTGTCGACTGACCAGCTGTCGTATGTGTTTCGTAGGAGCAACACGTGCGCGTAGCTTATATAGCCTACGTTCCCAAAAAGGGCAACAATTCGTGCTGTCATTGACAAGTGTTAGCAGTACTTAAACTGTTACGTCAAGGATCTGTTTTAGTACGTACTTGTCTTCTTATTGCCACAAGGTTTTCTTAACAAGCAATAAAGTGGCATTGAACAGCACTAAATCATTCTATAGGAATGCTATTACTGGCAATGAAAGTAATAATATAGTTACACGCTCTGCGAAATACATGCGCGCCACCACTGTAACCCGAGAGGGAAATCGTATCGTTTTGACAAATAAGAAACAAGAGTACATTTTTTTGGGCTCTAAAAATTCAAATTTATTAATTTTTAACTGCGCTAATACGAGGTGTGACCAAAACGTGTCTGCCCATTTTGAATATTACGGGAATCGGTCGTGCAACTATATTGCAACTTGGTAGTCATTCAGACGGGACCTTTTGACGCACGCGTGAACATTCATTAACGTTTTGGAATATTTAGTTAGCTGTGAGACTCTGGTACGTAAGCATGTGTTGTCGTGACTGTCGTATTCACAATGTGTGAACGGTTATATCGATGATTTGTACTAAATTTTTCGTGAAACTTTAACATTCGTCTTCAGACGTTATCACAAGGCCTACAAGGCTATCGGAGAAGACTCAACGAATAAAATGATGGTAAATACGCTGTAAAGGTAGCCGGAATCTGTTGACAGTGGCCCACGTTCAGGAAGGCCTTTAGAAAGAGAACACCTGAAAAAGTTTAACCCTCGCGGGCTAGATTAAACGAAAATCGACGGCTGACAGTACGAGAATTAGAAAAGATATGATGTTTCGCAGACTTGTGTTTTGGAAATTTTGACGGAAGAATGTAATGACCAAAAATTTTAATTTTATAAATTTTAATCGAGAAGTGCGTTACACAGGTCGAGTCACCCAACCCAAGCCAGAAGTAATAAATAAAGGGACAACTTAACAACATGTCAACTGGACGCTTGCTAGGAAACAATGAGAGAACGCCTGACACAACACTACAATAGAAAATAGGATCGACTGTGACAGACTCGGTTCAACTCAGATTTACAGCACCACAACAAACTAAACAAAGGATATAGTACGGTGGCACAGATACGGAGAAATTGTAGCGAACACACGCTGTAAGGTTAATTTGGAGCGTGCCAGCAATAAGAAAAGGATACTCACACAAAGGGTTTAGGAGAGTCTTACCCCGTATGAAGACAAAGCAGTGTACACCAAGTGAATGCAGCCAGGAAGTGCACACAGCATGAAAACATCGTAAGGATGACAACTAGTATTTATGACGGGAGACCGGAGTGGCATCTTGGGGATGACGACAGGCAAGGAGCTGCTAATTGACAGAAAAAGGGTCACAGGAAGTCAAACAATAACGAAATGCTACGTATTATTCGCATGAGAATAACAGCAGGCCTTCGGAGCATACTTGAACAAAAGCTTGATGGACAGGCGCGGGATTGCTCTACATTCTAAGAAATGGTACGGAGCCCTTTCGTCGTGTACTTGAGGGGCTGTCCGATAACCAACCAGAGTCTAGCATCTTCCCAGGACGCAAGTGGAGAGGACTGTCGTCATGATGGCAACGAGAACAGCGAATCAGGGGTCGAGAACCATAGTTCTTCATAGTGGTAGGAAATATCTGACCTATCGTGATTGACCAAAGGCGTATTTGCCAGGACATTGCATTATGGTAAATGAAGCTTAATAAAAACTGTTTAGAGGGCACGCGGACTCTCAGTCTTACTATATTTCGCATTCTTAATATATTTCTCAGTCTTTTCTAAAAACTCAGTTACGCAGTACTTTAGTCAGTTAACATAGTACTTTCAATTATTCACAAGTTACTCAGTCTTAGTGTATTAGCAGTTACTCAATCATACAGTATACTTCAGTTGTTAAAAACTTTCAGTTACTCAGTTTTACTCAGCTACCGCTTGTTAAGAACTAAGTCATTTATTCGCAAGTTAACCAGTTAATCAGTCTTCATTTAATAACAGACTCACAAAACTTTACGTCAATATTTTACCGAGTTACGGTAGTGTACCGCGGTAGCGCAGTGTGAAGTGTTATAAATACCGCTAAGATTCAAGCACGATATTTTAATGAAACAATACGTCATGTAAACTAA
The DNA here is from genome assembly GCA_034769895.1 of Magicicada septendecula. Classification (NCBI taxonomy): domain Eukaryota; kingdom Metazoa; phylum Arthropoda; class Insecta; order Hemiptera; family Cicadidae; genus Magicicada; species Magicicada septendecula. The sequence goes on along the minus strand of CM068369.1, from coordinate 180,792,860 downwards.
ACACAATAAATTAACGTATATAGACGCACGAAGAAGTTTGATGGTAGACAGTTATCTATACACGATCATTAACAGTGAATGCACTTATGCAACACAAAACTTTATAGACTTTCATATTAACGGCCGGCACCAACGGAGGACACACACACATCGCGAGTGAATCTTATCCGCGAGTGCTAAGTGATGACAAGCATCAAATCTACGCAACCTTACTTATTTGGATCATCAGTGGAAAGGAGTTTTCACTGATGGAGTTTTTGGATAATCCACTATCACAAGTAAATCTTCATGTTATTACTGTTATAATAACTCTACTGTCCTGACTCTTTTCAAAGAAACCAACCACACTTTGAGAATTTATATCAATGTAATGATAACATTAAATATATAAAGATACTCATCTGAGGCAAAATGAACGCATTAGTGTAAGATTAATATATTGATTGTCTATGTTTATGTATATTCATTCTGTTATATATATATATATATATATATATATATATATATATATATATGTGTGTGTGTGTGTGTGTGTGTGTGTGTGTGTGTGTGTGTGTGTGTGTTTCAGCGAACGACGTAATGAATTCATATTGTAATTTGTATTCCTATATATATGTTTTCTTTTATGAATGCACTTACAGGGCATAATTTATATCCATATATCGGAAGTTTTCTTTATTTGAATAATGTTAAATAAATAAGTATTTATTTGCTAAGTATTTATGCGTTCATTATTGTCATTTTACCTTGTAACAAACTCTAACGTCAATTGAATTATTTGTAGTAAATTTTCCTATATCGTTTTTATACAACTATAAGAGTCTCAGTGCAGTAATTATGCTAATCGTTAATGAACACAGTCAATCACATCAAAGTAATTAATATATTACGTAATTTAAATTAATTTGACATAAATTAACCTAATTGGATAATTACATAATTAAATTCCATAAATTAGCATAATTGCACGTTGTAAGATCTTTGACTGAAACATGTTAACAGCAAAATACTTGCCACGGCTGGTGTCGCAAGATCAAAAAGAATTCCGTGTTGAAACCATGCAAGATTTGCTCGATACTGTGACAGTGACCCAGACGTCTTCAAAAAAACCATAACTGATGAGTCATGAGTTTATGGCTGTGAATCCCAATCTTCCCAATGTGGAAGAAAAAACAACATGTGTTTACACAACAGAGTGTCACAGCTAACTGAATAGTCAAATACGTTAATGAATATACGTTTACAGCTCCGTCTGATTGGCTATCAAGTCACAATGCAGTTGCACAACCGGTTCCCATAATATTCAAAATGGTCGGATACTTTTCGGTCAGACGTCGTACATAAAATACGTCGAAAGAACTTGGAGGACGGGTGACTGGGTTTTGGAATCTTAAAAGCGATGGAATCCGCCACTCTCTCAGTGTCACCGACCTGGGAAAGCGAAAAACTTATATTCATTAATCCAATACGAATAATTATTTTTAAAACGTTTAAAGATATTTTAACGTTAATGACTTTATGCGGATATTAAGACTTAATTTTGATACTATTTGTACTTCACATGTAAATTCATTTTACGTTTACGTTTCATTTTGTAAATTTGTTTCAACAGTGTATTTGTAAAGAATCTTCCGTCAGTTAAGCTCTTAATCAAGTTATCTGTTACAGAACTTGGAATTTTACTATTTTTACACATACTTGAGAGACTACATTTTTTTTAACTCAATTTAAAGACTCAAAAGAACTTCGTTTTGTAAAAAGAAAATAAATAAATTTACGTGTAAGCGAATCGATCATTTTAATAACTCGTCCTAAAACCTTTACAATTTTATGTACAGACCTAACATTTTCATACTGCTGTACGCGTACGTTTACTTAATTTTTATTATAATATTATTTTTCTATTCAAGCATCTACTTTGTTTTACTCACTTATGTAGACCTATATTTCGTCCACCTGCCGAGCATTTCGTTCAAAGTATTCAGAGCAATCTGAAAGGTTTACTTATAATATAATGTTTTCGGTTTTCTCTTAATATGTTGAACTAAAGAAAAATCAGTTGATCGAAATATACGTAAGGGAGTAAAATAAAATAAATGTTTGCAGAAAAAAATATGCTAAAACAAGTCAAAATGTATTCAATTATACATAGGCATACGCAAAAAAAGTCAAATAACTATTCAATATGTAGGCTACGTTGATTTATAGAAATATCTGTCAGTGATCGCTAGGCAGCGAGTGTATGTGTCAGGCACTACTGTTTACTTCAAACTCTCAGCAGGTACACTTTGTTATACGTTTTCACCACGGAAAATCGTGATAGAGACTGAAAACTAGTACACAAAAGATTTGAAACATACAAAACTACTGCACAGGCAGAACAGCATACCACGGCCGAGATTAAAAATTATGCACCACGCTGTGTACAGTAATAACTTCTGCCTGCAGACAAATTCAGTCGGTAGTTTGTAAACCGAAATTCGCTTAATCGTTTCCGCTGTCATCGTTCGGCTGTGGTGACGTTCTGTAACGTTAATAACCATTAATAAACTTGTGTCAAACGAAACAACGGTGCCGGTAATGCCGGTTGCATTATAATCGCGGTCGCGCAAAGATACAAATTGATCAGAACGCGCTCAGTGGCGATTACTGTAACCGTTTTAGCTACAGCCGTCACAGGTTCAATACCGCTCGCCGCGCTGAGTTAACTTTCGTCATTTTTCATTCTTCATCAAATGTAAATGAATAAATCAACGATTGCCACGGCCGTCTTGATTCGAAATTATGCGCAACGTTTTCCCATAGTGGTTCAGTAACTTGTAGTTTTTACCGTAGTAAGCGAATTGTTACTAAATATATTTTTTCGTTTTGAGTCGCATTCGAGCGACAAACTCGCGTCGGGGATAACTTATTGTTACAATCGTAAATAGCCTACTACTGCTTGTGAACAAACACAATTTTTTTAGCGATGATTTATTAATACCTTCATTCTGCATGACAGTTATTGTTAAATTTTCGGTTCCGAGTGAAACAGGAAGACAGTCAACGCACTCATCTTTTCAGAAAACGTATTTTTTGTTAATTTGTCTATATTTTACTGATTCCATGAGAGACGAAATATCGATACCGACACCGCTTTTAATTTTAAATTGTACGGTTGTAGTAGGCCTACCTGTTCATACCAATTTTCTGACATTCCGTATGAGTTTCAGATTACGTGGAGACAGTCTCGAGCACGTGGAGATTGATCGAATAGAAACGGCCAAATTTTTTACTGAAGTGGGCAGTTTTTTTCAACTTGACGAAGAGTATAGTCGTGACTCGCAGTTTTTTAGTTGAGAACAGAATAGGTAGACAACTATAGACTCGTCATTTAGTTTACACTGTGAGAGAGTGAAACGTGGTTTATGAACAGTAATATATAGGGTACAGCAAGTAAGATGGGGAAGTGAATTAATAATTAGACATATGTTGGGAAGAAAGAAAACAGAACGCGAATAAATAAGAATAACGCCTAGTAACACCAACAAGGAAACGTAAGAGGATATGGTGATAAAATCAAGAAGATTATGGTTGCTAGGTGATACATAAAGTATACCTGATGGGAAGAAATTTCTTAAAGAATATCAGATTATAAGGAAAGGGGAGAAAGATAAAGAAAGGAGGAAGAATCTTGACAAGAAATTTTAAATAATGACGTCACTTGACGAGAAAAGAAAAGCCAAAGCCGAAAACTACAGGGAAAATTATAGATGGTCGATTCAAGGTCGCGACTAGGTCTGCCTACCCACCCTTGTCGTTGGGTCAATACAGCAGTCTTGTCTGGCATTCTTAGACTAGGTAGATAACAAAGGCACACACACACACGCACGCACACGCACAAACACACACAACTTGGTCTCCACTTTGCTGTTCACCACCGCTCGTGACTACTAGATGTCAGATTTGTCTCTGGCAGTGGTGCAACGTGTGTAGTACCGTGGCCAGTGAGCGCAACAGGCCGCAGCCCTAATGCTTGAAGGGAGAAGAAGAACGTAACAAACCATTGGATCTAAGAGGCCTGCCAGAAGGCAAATATATGCGCAGCATGACGGAAAGTTTAACAGACTTGAAAACAGTAATACGACTCAGAACAAAGCGATTCACCCGATCTGTTATGCGGCATCTTCTGTGACTCAACTAATACACTTGTCTGTTACTGATTCATACCATGAAAAGCACAAAAGTTCATGAGAGAGAGAGAGAGAGAGAGAGAGAGAGAGAGAGAGAGAGAGAGAGAGAGAGAGAGAGAGTAGTATTTTACCTACGCACGCCTGTCTGAGCTATTTGAGTTAACACGCCATTAGTGTTGTACGCGTACAATTCGAAACCTCGTCAGTCTGTTGGCATCCCTTGTGGAACATACAGGCCTAGTCCACATACTCAGAGACCATATGTCTGCCGGACTCTCTACCTGCCTGCGCACTAAATCTGTCCACGTAACACTTAATCATCTAAACTTCGTTATAGGCCTATATATGTTATCTGTAGCCATATGTCTCCGTCGGAATTTCAGACTCACTTAAACGAATTCTGTTACCCTCTTTGTGTCCGTATATCATACTACGCCTCTACGTCTGTCTGTTTGTCGAGTCCTTTTCCCTCCTCGTTTCTCCGCTCACCACTCCACCGACTCTTTTCCTGTGTGTGTGTGTGTGTGTGTGTGTGTGTGTGTGTGTGTGTGTGTGTGTGTGTGTGTGTGTGTGTGTGTGTGTGTGTGTGTGTGTGTGTGTGTGTGTGTGTGTGTGTGTGTGTGTGTGTGTGTGTGTGTGTGTGTGTGTGTGTGTGTGTGTGTGTGTGTGTGTGTGTGTGTGTGTGTGTGTGTGTGTGTTTTTTTTGTTACACAATGTCTATACCGTCTGGCAGTCTACTAATGGAACCTTGCTTCTTGAAATAGTATTAAGCTTTTACGTTAAAGAGTCCGTCTTTGGCGAAAGACAGAGACAGTAACAAAGGCCCTCGTCTGTCAAGTGTCTTGTAATCCGTGTGAAACCTCAGAAGTTGCATCAAACGACCATATAACCGTTATAACCGTATTAACCATCCCCTACTCGGATCGTGTTAAAATAGTAGTAATCTATTGCCCTCACCTTGCTCGTTGCTATTCCTTTATGCTTCGTACACCGCTTGTACAAAATTATGCGTCTTTTTAAAAAAAAGAACGGCATTCAACAACGTGGAAGAATGTTTGATGACATAAATAAACTAGTTCTGTTTGTATATTAGACTCGTTCTAGTTGGAGTGGTTTTATATATACATTTTTTTAGTTGGTTTTTTCTTCGAAGGTCATGAAACCTGTTAAGGGTGTAAAGGGGCAGTTTCTTGACTACGGTTTTTTCTAACGCATGTAATCGCAGGTATAATAACTGTGCGTGCTTCGGTACTATAAATATGTGTAGCTGTTTTCTTTCCTCACGATGGAGCGCGGTTAGCTAACCTTACGAGATAAAACGGTTGACGTTCAATTCCACAATTCCATTAAAGCGTAAATGATTTCCATAGATTTTATATCAGCTCATCGTCTCAGTCATTAAACCTTAATTCTTTCCTTTCTAACGAATTAACTAATATAGGCCTACTGGGTATAGTCTTTAGTAGGTGGTCAGCAGTTCCTGTGTGCGTGCGCGCGCGCGCGCGTGTGTGGTATTCATATTTCCTCACAATTATTCTTTTTTTAACAATTGTTAATAATAAATAATATTTTTTTCACAAGAGTATTTTTTTACATAATTTGTTTTACACGGTTTCCTTCTGTGTAATCTACTTCCATTCGTGTCTTTTGATTTCTTCGTTTCTAATTATATCCATCTCATGCTGCTCAAGAAAAGTACATTTGTATTACCTTAATTTCGTTTATGTTCTCTTGAGTAATACCCAAATTTCTGTCCCAAATCTCATAATGCTACATACCAGAGTGCTGTAAATTCTCATCTAGATGTCTGTTCTATAGAACAGAATTTATCTGTTCAGTTAGTTCCTCTAAATTGTCCGTGTAAATTCTAAGTCGGAACGGAATGGAATTTACATAAACAAACCACCGTTTCTAATTATTTGGCGCTGCGATATCTCTCGTAATTGCAATGACAACACGTACAGAAGATATCGAAATTAATGTATCTGTGGATAGATTCATAAAACATTCAAGAACGAAACGAGGAGGGAAACGCATTTAAATTTGTGGTTGTTCCAATAGTATGTATGGCAGTGAGATGTGAGCTGTATAGTGGCGAGACAAGCAGAAGTCAATCGTCAGAGACGAAATTCTTAAGAGGTGCCCTAGGACGTAAGCTCCACTTTAAGATAGGTTTAGGAACGATAATGTAAGAATAAGTTAAAGATACGGTGTTGCAATAAAAGAAAGTGGCGGGACCGTAGTCCTCCTCTTTAGAGAAAAACAAGTAGAAGAAGAAAAAAGAAGCAACTGTGTTCACAGTTTGCTTCATAAATCTGAGTACCGGTACCGGTGCTTCAATTTAACCCTTTCGTTTGTCTGTTTGTATTTAAAAATTTCATGAAACAAAGGAATTTTATTTCATCCACCCATCCAGTTTTCCCATTCCAGTGAATTTCATTACTTGTAACAAAATTACCAATCCTTGCCAATTGCTTTCAATTGACTTCTCCTAGAGACTATCACACACAGCCCTGAATAAATCATTTCTCAGTAAATAGTCTGCCACGCGCTACAGACATCCTCTTTCTAGATATTCAGTTACGACATACAGCCTGCTTGTAGGACGTAAAAAAACGTCTGTACCAGAGTGTATGGATTAGATCAAGGGATACCCATTTTAGATGGTAACGTGATACTGAGGTACTCGTGTCGTGTCTAAGTGACCACTTATCTGGACATGGGTCGGGACGTTGTAAGCAGTTTTACAAACTTTGATTAATTGTAGAGAAATTGAAGTCCAAAACTGTACAATCACGTTAATGTATTACACGATATTTAATACACAAGATCGTATTGCTCTCGGCGATGATAAAATCAACTAATAATAACAACAGCTTCGTTCGAGTTACAAATACCAGCTGATCGTGACTCACAGACCTTCCTCGCCTACGTCCTCTGTTCTTTCATTGTGCATTAATCGAACGGGATGGAAATTCGATTGCTTCGTGCAGCTCGGGTGTAGTCGATTGTACATGGAAGTCTATTCTCTTATTTATCCAATACCTTGTATGTTCTTGTAGACTCGTATGTATTGCCTAAGATTGTTTATTGTCGTTTCTCTTCATTATTTCCTTTAAGTTTCGTTGTTTATCTTCTTTATGTTATCTCGTCTTTCATTCTTTCTTCTGTGCGTTATATCTTCTTCGTTACCTCGTCTTTCTTTATGTTTAATTTCGAGGTCAGTAATAATAATTTTAAAGATTTTTATTATTACTTATATAAGATTTCAGATGGGCACTGAGTAAGACCTATAGAAATAAATCTATGGTAGAGAAGGTATCAAGTATGAAGAACTGAAGAATGGGCAGTGAAAGAAGTCTATATGAAAAGATTATAGGCTATTTCCAGGATCAGCACTCCTAGAATACTGATAAAAAGTCAAGGATAGAAAGCGTAGGTTGATAAATTTGAAAAAAAGAGAGCCGAACAGAAAAGAAGAAAAATGTAGTTTGGGAGTCTACAAAAGACCGCAGGTGTCAAGAAAACTAGAAAGCTTATTTTTGTAGACAAATATTCAGAGACAAATATTACTGATGTGACACCCGCACGAACAATATTAGGATCGGTCACGCAAATTCTGGAATCAAGGAATGTGCAATCTCATAAAGGAAAGAAACTTAGCGGACGCCGCAACCAAGTACAAATACGGATCAGTATTGGATACTCAGTGCCCAATACTTAATGTTTTGCTTTTATAGTATAGTTTCGAAGCTAGCATTGATCGTGATCGTAGAAAAGTGGAATAATTATCGAACGCCAGAGAAATCGATTCTCACAAATTTTATTTGCTTCTTTATGAAATAAAAACAACAGCTCACATAAGCACATAACAGTTTTTAAGTACATTGAGTACAATAGGCAGTCCATAATACAAACACTTTCATTAATAACTCTGTTACTAGCACATCTCATCGCTTGGATTCGCAGAACACAACTGCTACTGCAGTCCGGTGTTGCTACTTATATAGAGACAAGGTCACCCGTGTGGCGCAATAACGTCTTCCAGCGTTCCAGAGAATGGATAACAATCGAGCAGTGCTCTGCAAGGCGCTGCAGCGGCCAGAAGCGCGACAATGTTCCGAATTGTGTCAGCCAGTCAGTCTCATAATACGTGAACAGCGTCACAAGACTACTATGCTTGTTGCCTATCGCATCGGCGTACTGTAATTACAAGGTATGTTAGAGCTCCTTCGAGAAGTTCGGTTACTTCGATTTAGATGTTTCACTTTTACGTATATAGTCCAGGTAATCAGATGTTTTTGAAGCTAATTCAGAAAAAAAAAACAGAATAGAAAATTTTATTACCGGAATCCATCAAAAATAATTTACTTTAACACATACCATAGGTTCGCAAAAACACTGTTGAAAAAACATTCACAAATTCGGGTAAGAAAGCGGTTAACTTTAAAAGATCTTCAAATCTTCGTTTTTTTTATTTTTCAAGCTTAAGAATATAAAGTTGAACTCCTGATAACCTGAGCTTTAGTACGCTTATTCTGGACAGCAATCGCTTGGCTAATTCTTGGGGGATAAGACGAGTCCAAATTTAAAAAGAATTAAACGACGTTTCAACTTTTTACAGTGTAGTTCTATATTTTACGTAGAAGCCTTTCTTTTGTAATAAAAACATTCCGTAAACATTCATTTTCAAACACCAAACAAACACGACTTTCAAACTCTCTGTCTCGGTTAACTTACATCCAAATTGAACGTGACACCTGATCACCTGAAAATTAAATTCGTATTCTTGATAAAATTTGTAAAATGTATGTTGTTGAAGAGATTATTTAAAAGTCGTAACAACAAATGGCATACACGCATTTATAGCTAAGTAAAATATGCATACAATATTATTACCGTAGCTTGCCCGTAAATAATAATAGTTTAATGAAATATAGTTTTTGGCTTTTGTTCTATAATCAGAAAGTTTGAGTGAGTACGGTTTATTCCAAACAGAAATAATGGCATTCGCAGTCAGAAATAGGTCTAATCTTTCCGCTTCACAGGCTTGAAGCAGATAAACGAGAACAGTTACACTTGATGGGAACTGTAGCCGTGACACAATTGATATGATGTTCATTACGATTCCGAGACTTGGTTACTTGTCTCTCTTTCAGCTAGATCTATCGAGACACGTTATATTTGTTGTGTTTAGGATATGACAGAATTTAAATTTTACAGCAAAGAAATACACGAAAGGGGTTCTTTATTGGTTTTGTCAGCAGTTAATATAAGCTGTGTTTATAGTTAGTAATTCAAAGCAGGTGGACAAACATTTCTTGCCATAAGCCATGCATAAAAAAAATTGAGCCTGTAGTGTTTTTTATTAATTCTTTTCTGTAACCTAAAACGTGTAGACAAATAAATTTTTGTGACTCGTAATCACTGTGAATTATCACTTCTGAAGACAGGCTGTAGTAATAATTATTAATCCCTACTGAACCTAATTTATATAATGTTGTCATATGTTTTTATTAATGAGGGTGACCGCTGGGGCAGACAAACGCACTTCATCAAGGGTGTAATTTACATAAAATCGGTTCTATATGAAGCGTAAAGGAGCTGCGTGTCACAGGTGGAGTTATTAGGCGCAGACCACCCAGACGGAATTCTTCTGATGTCATTGAGAGCATATTGTAGCGCGGTATGGATGTAGGGTGTCTGGATAGTGTTGTAGGAGGCTCAGCAGGCCTCTCTCTCTCTCTCTCTCTCTCTCTCTCTCTCTCTCTCTCTCTCTCTCTCCCTCTCTCTCTCTCTCTCTCTCTCTCTCTCTCTCTCTCTCTCTCTCTCTCTCTGTGTGTGTGTGTGTGTGTGTGTGTGTGTGTGTGTGTGTGTGTGTGTGTGTGTGTGTGTGTGTGTGTGTGTGTGTGTGTGTGTGTGTGTGTGTGTGTGTGTGTGTGTGTGTGTGTGTGTGTGTGTGTGTGTGTGTGTGTGTGTGTGTGTGTGTGTGTGTGTGTGTGTGTGTGTGTGTGTGTGTGTGTGAAGGTTAGGGGTCTGGCTCGGGATGGGTCGCCGCAGTACGTTTTTTGTGTCTGCTGCTCCTCTCGAACTCGATGCGGTCGGCACAAACACACTCTTTTTCTTCATTTCTGTCTGTGTATCCCTCTTATTCTTTTTGCTGTTGTCACGAAGGAATGTTAATCTTCCTTTTGTGGCCAGCTGGTATTTTCCTTTGCCAGTGTTCAACACAGGATCACGTGTTTTCTTTATTTTCCCTTTTATCGAATATTTAACGGAAGTGTTTCACGAATAACGTTACGGTAAATTATAACTGGCACAACACTGACAGGTGTTTGGGACTCGATCAGCTGTTGTTAACTCCGCACACCTTTTTGTAGGCATTTATTGAACACCGATTACAATCGATCGGCGCGACTACTTATAGGCCTACAACCATTCGCTCAAAGACGTTATAAGCTACAAGTTACAAATAACCAACAAACGATTTCCACTGTACAAATTCTGCCTTTTTTATGTTTATAACAAATTTTTTTCAAAGAAAGCGAATATCCAATTGTCAAGGTTATTAAAACGAAATACAGTTCTCTAAAAACAAAATTCATTACCGTCTGGAAAAAGTGATGTCATTCTTGGTATAAAGTTTACTACAAATGAACCTTATCCTTTCATTATATTGTGACACAATCCAACCAAAACATTTTATCACGTAATCGTATACTCAGTAAAATTATAAGCTGCCGTAAGGGAATACTTGCCTTTGACCGAATTGTAAGTTTCGGACCGCGCGTCAACCTCTAATGGTTGGCTAGTTGTATTGTTAGCTGTAAAATCAGGTTCAAGTTCTATTTGAACCGTGTTTATGGGGGATCAAATCTCTGGCTAGTGAAAATTACACTTATGTTCTCCCTAACAGAATTTATAGTTAGGTCAGGTGATAGTCTTTTTAGTATATAGTACACAAGGGTCTAGCGTAGATAACCTTTAGACCTTTAATTTCTACAGTCGATAAGGTCATGTTCCTTACCTGGATTATATGAATGAAACATATTAACGAATCACGCGAAGGAACATTCGGCTCCAACATGTCTGCTCTGAAATTGATTCTGTGTCTATTGTTGTTACTATGCAGACCCCAAGTTTGGGCGATACCGCCGTGACCATTTTGTGTGTTCTTTGAAGGAGTCACCATGAATACGATTCATTAAATATGTTAAATTTATGACAGTCCTTAAATACCATCCGTTTCTAAATAAGTTTAAATCAACCTAAAATTAAATATTGTTAAAACCATCTTAACTCATTTATATGTTGGTTACTAACACCAAGAGTAGCCTACTACCGGTTTGTGGATGTAATTGTTATAAAAACAAGACAAGTATTGACGTCGAAGTTTAATGACGAATAATATAGGCTTATAATTACCAAACGTTTATATTTACCAACAGAACTGACGTGTCCTCGTTTGTCATGAGATCATGACCATAGTTCACGTTTCGTACGGAATGTATACGGAATATACTTCCGGGCCCGACCACTTTCCTCACGACTCACCTTGACCTGAAGCCATATGAGCAGTACCCAGTTTACCTTGTACAGTACTCGCGTGCTGTTACTTTTCTTATAATTCGATTAAACTGAATTCAGACGTAGAAAACGTTATTATATGTAATACAGTAATATAAAAAAAATCTGTTAAAAATCCTCTCAATCTTTGTTGTTATAAATAATTTAACTTTTTCCGAAATGGGCGAGTACATGGACGACGTTTTTGCTTGTACTTTGTTTACTACAGGGGAGCCATAATTTCGGGAATTCCACTGAAACTATGATCCTCGTCATCCTCATAATATTACCTGGAATCAAATAAATAATTAATTGTCAACAATAAGCCAATCGAACAAGTATCAAATTTTATATACTTGGGCTGCGACACAAGCTACAATTATGACAATGATATGGAAAATAAAATAAATAAGTTCCAGGCAATATGTGGCGCAATAAATAGAACATTACATAACAAAATACGAAAAGACACAAGGATAAAATTTTATAAAACGATGGCTGTACCTGTACTTATGTATAGGAGTGAAAGTTGGATAAATACCAAAAAAGGAGACAGCAAAATATAGGCAGCAGAAATGAGATTTTTGAGACGGGTCAAAAGCTCCACAAAAAGAAAAGAGATTTAGTACGAAATGAAGACGTGCGAACTGAACTAAATGTCTATGAAATAAATGAAAAAATAACTGAACATAGAGAAAGATGGAAACACCACGTAAATAGAATGGGAAATGCAAGAATACCCAAAAAAACACTTAACTACAACCCAAGAGGCAAAAGAGATATAGGAAGACCACGAAAACGGTGATCATAAGTTTGTGAGAACGGAACAGGCAAATGACTAATCCTTGTAGTGCGGAAGAAGATCAAATAAATACCAGCACGCTGCTACAAAAATGATGTTCCGTATAATAGAGTTCGACGCAATTGATTTTTGCCATCACTGAAAATATGTTTAAGTAAAAAACGTATCGGCTACTAAAACAATAGGCGGCAGTCTTCAGGCTAAAAACATTGCAACTGAAATCCAGTAAGCAATACTCTATCATTCGAGTCATAGAGAGTCAAATTTTAAAAAATTCTAACTTGATTGATAGAGTATAGCTTGTTAGTGTTCAGTTTGTAATGTGTAGTTTGTTTTAGCCTGAAAACATCAACCGAAAAATTGTTCGAGTTCCCGGAACGTCGCTTGTCACACATAGACCTACATTCAGTGACGGCAAAAGTGCATCCGTTGGATTAGTATTCCAGTATTCTAGTTCTCTAGTATTCCAGTATTGGTTCCATACTGTAACCAAGGTGAAGACTCCATATCTGTTATGTGCATCCATCCCAGATTCTGTGCTTCTTATTAACAAAATGAACGCACTTATAATTTCTCAACAAAAATAATGACTCTACGCGACTGCTTTTATCGAGGGTACAAAATGTATTTAAAAGAGAATAGATTACAAAATAGACATAAAAGATGTTCAATCAATAGATTTGTGTTTATATTAAAAGAAATACTTTTAATAAAAGAGGGTGTATCCTTCTGAAGGAGTGTAATAAGCAAAATAACTTGGGGATACGGGATTTATAAAACGCCTAAAAGAATAAGAATCCATGTACGTTATAGCTGATGTTACATAAGCACAGTAATATAAAGAGGGTCTTTCTTTGAAATATGCCGTATTGTGTGGTGGGTGAGGTCGTTTTTATATAGACAGATGATAATTTTCTGAAACCACTTTAAATCTATTTATTTAATTTCTTCTTCTTTCAATTTCCACTCTATTTTTATTTCAGTAGTAGGCCTTACTTTATTATTAAATCAAAATAAATTATTTATTTCTGTAGTACTGTAACCTTCACTAGGATTGTATAAGGTTACTACTAAATGTCGGTCAATACGGAGCCTACATTTAGAGCTTGTCACGGTGTTTTTACATTTCTTTCTGAAGACAAGTCGTTTGGTTTCCAGATGCTGTTTGTGCATCATATACAGGAACGTATCTCGTGCGAGTGTTGCGGCCATCCCCCCTCGCCACCAGATTCCTGGTTTTCTTTGAACTACACGATACAACCTAATGCTGTGTCCGTTTTATAATAAATAGTATGTTTCTTGATGAATTTTTGCGAATTCTGCGATTTGGGATAATTTTGAAACATATAGGCCTAAGTCTCAGAAGTTTCTCCCCGCTAATGTCAAGATTCCATGACGCTTTCTGGGAGTTTTCTGTCCCAAATTATGTAAATCCATAATTAAAGAGAATTATGCCGAGTACCAAATTAATGGGAATTTTAACCAAAATCTGAATGTTGAGTTTCTTGATAAACTGTAGAAAGCATACGTAGAAAACCTTGTTATACGTACAACGTAGGTACGTACAGTACATACAACGTACGTATAGTACGTAGGTATAGTACAGTAACATTAAAAAAAATCTGTTAGAAACCCCTCTCGTTCTTTGTTGTTATAAATAATTTAACTTTTTCCATCGGATGAGCAAGAACATGGACTATGTTTGTTTACTAAAGTGGAGCCATAGAGAATCATAATTTCGCGAGTTCCATAGTTTTTTTAGTTTTAGGGGTATCACGAGCCAAAAATTCAAGTTAAATAAACTGTGAGCAATTTTATTCAAAATGTAAACTCGTTGACTTAAATAATTTGACAAAATGAATACCTGTTACTAATTCTGGACCGCCTTTGAGACGTTTGTACAAACTATTTTTGCAAAAGGCTTTACACGTTTTTATCAGTTATGTATATTTGCAGAAAGTGTTACCCATGGAAACATACATTAACTTAAATGCTACGACTAAATTATTTGTCATTTAGGCATTGTGCTTACAAATTTAACAAAAATGGCTGCAGATTTTTATTTTTTATTGAATTCATAGTAATTGAAAAGTAAAGACGATTGTCTCTTTAATTGTTTTTATTTAATATTATTATTATCTAATATTTAAGTTTCTCTAATAAAAAATGTACTGCGTTTAAAACAGTGATAAGAGTTCTGCAGCTCACAGAGCTTATAGTTAAATTTACTGTAGACTCCAATATTTTTTATGGCTAACGTCTCATAAAGGTATAGGCCTACGAATCTCTCTAGTAACACTATAGAGTGATTACATGACATTGCTGTAAGGAAGCAAGAAACAAAATTACTGAAAAACATCTATTTTTTATGGCTAACGTCTCATAAAGGTATAGGCCTACGAATCTCTCTAGTAACACTATAGAGTTTTGCTGTAAAGAAGCAAGAAACAAAATTACTGAAAAACATCTGTCTGTCTGTCTGTCTGTCTGTCTGTCTCTCTCTCTCTCTCTCTCTCTCTCTCTCTCTCTCTCTCTCTCTCTCTCTCTCTCTCTCTCTCTCTCTCACGCGCGCGCGCGCGGTCACACTCGAACTGAGAAACTTACCCTCCAGGAACGCAGTGTCTGACGCGAGGAGCAAAACTCGTATGTTGTTAAGATTTGTTTGTAAAATGGATCAGCATTTAGTAATAGCCTGTCTGTAAAGATAACACAAGACTTAAATTCAGACAGTAATTAAAAGAAGTTCAATTCCGGTTAACACAGACATAAAAATGACGTTGTAACTAGCAATGAATGTGATGTCCGAAATTCGAATGTTGACCGACTAGATAGTTTTGGACAAGTTTCTCAGTTCGAGTGTGGCATGTACCGGAAGCAGTCGGATAGTAGACACACACTTCATTTGGTCATTCACTCCCCCCCCCCCCCGATATCTGTTCCCATAACACATCACATACCTACGACCTTTGCGAAGCGTCATTGACATAAGTTACCCTAGTTCACGTAACCTCAAATTATAGTATTTATTTATTGAAGCTTCACGTTTCTTTTGAGACCTGTAGTAGGTGAATCTAAAGCAGTAGAAAAGTAACAAGTAATCTAATTATATAGGCATACACACTGTGTGTGTGTGTGTGTGTGTGTGTGTGTGTGTGTGTGTGTGTGTGTGTGTGTGTGTGTGTGTGTGTGTGTGTGTGTGTGTGTGTGTGTGTGTGTGTGTGTGTGTGTGTGTGTGTGTGTGTGTGTGTGTGTGTGTGTGTGTGTGTGTGTGTGTGTGTGTGTGTGTGTGTGTGTGTGTGTGTGTGTGTGTGTGTGTGTGTGTGTGTGTGTGTGTGTGTGTGTGTGTGTGTGTGTGTGTGTGTGTGTGTGTGTGTGTGTGTGTGTGTGTGTTACCTCAAACCTTGACTAATGTTGCACACACAATAATTGCCACCTTGGTGCCGAGATAACACGGCGTACCGATGACATTTTCTTATTTATGTAAATGTTAAGTAAAAAATGATTTCATTCGTGTAAATGTCATGATCAGCGGTCGGTTTCGTCAGCTGGTGTCAGCTGCCATTAACGGAAGCACAGTGTGGAACGCCTGTTATTGTGGCAGATAATTGTTTCTCTGTCGCGCGAACTTCATCTGTGTTCAAAAAAACAGCTGTAATAATTAAAGAATTTTTTAAATTTATAAACGTGTCAGATGTATTTACATTTATTTTTTATTCGTATTTGTGTATTTGTTTGTAACTGTATCCGCAAAGATACAGTAAGCTTCTGTACAGGGCAGTGGCCACTCTCAGGTTGCCCTTCCGGTGAGAGGTCATTCCGTGCTTTGGGAGCTCTTTAATTTAGTTGACAAATAAAATATATCAAAAATTTATAATAACATCTGGAATGGAATCATAAAATTTTCCGCTACCTGCCTGCTTATCATATCTCTAGTTCGACTGGTCCAATATATTATCAACAAAGTGTAATTTGTTTGACCTTGTGTTGTGTTTTTGACATTTGTGTTCAGTTTCACTTCTGTCAAGATAGTAATATATTGTGATTTGTTCTGACGTAAAAATAGCGTAAACGTTGTGTATGTTGTTGATTAATGAAATTTATCAAACGGGTGATTTATGAAATCGGATACAGAATTTTGGCTGACAGATTTTCTGTACATTTTGTTAGCCACCTGTAAACCCCACACTTCGTCATTCAGAACATAAGCCTCTTAATCACACAGTTATCCATTCTACAATACTAGAAACTAAAGCTCTTACATGTACGATTCAGTGAATGGAAACCTAAAATAAATTTCGGCAATTCATACGACTTCTTGATAAAACACGCAGTAGTTTGCTTACGCAGTGGTCCATTTTTTTCTAACTCGGAGACAGGGGCCTTATATAAGAGTTATATATTGCCTTAGGTATATAATTTTGAAATATGTAATCTATGCACTGTTTGTTATTATGCGCAATTGCAATTGTTTTTATATTTAATTATTATCGTTATTAATATATTAATATTTTAATATTATTTTGTTATTATTATATTAATATTATCGTAGTCCCCTCACCACATTGATTTTCATGTTTAATTGTAGTTATCGTTACTCCTATCTACTAAGATGTCTTTCCCCCTACCCCCACGTTACAAGCCCTAGAACTATTATTGTTCCCATAAGGAATATTATCTACACATCAAGAGCGAGCAGAATTGGCGTGCCCAGAAACGTCATAACATTAGTTGATGAGAGTTTACGTTTGAGAGGTTAAGTTAACCAAACATTTAAGTGCATTAAAGGTAGTGAATTATTAGTACGTAGGCTTTCACGGCCGGTGTCATTATAATTATTTAAAACTTCCGGGCTGAAAGGCCGTGGACGAATGCTTGATGTTCTGCAGCTAGACGTTTCGGCCACACCATCGGTGGCCATCTTCAGTAGCAAAAATTGTTCGAAATAGGGTGGTATGCCGAACAAGTCGCCCAATGAACTGGGAACAAGCAACCCAATGTCGCCCAATGAACTGGGTTGCTTGTTCCCAGTTCATTGGGCGACTTGTTCGGCATACCACCCTATTTCGAACAATTTTTGCTACTGAAGATGGCCACCGGTGGTGTGGCCGAAACGTCTAGCTGCAGAACATCAAGCATTCGACCACGGCCTTTCAGCCCGGAAGTTTTAAATAATTGTAGGGAATTGTGTTTATGTACTCAGATAGTTTATATGAAGTTTGAAAATAAAAAACGGCTCTGTAGCTAACGTCTATCTATTCAAAGTGGTAACTAAACAAACTAGACAAGTGGTAACTAGACAAACAAAATGGTAACTAGACAAACTATGTTTCCAACGGTCGCTCTTCTCTGTAATGATGGTTGATAGAAATCTGCTGCCTTTAGTCAAAGTGAATCGGGACTTGGCACCTGCATGGACCTCACTTTCACACTCTAGACGCCACGATTAGTATGTAATATGGTTCTTAACATACATGTTTTATTATAAAGTTAATTCTGAGAGACGTACGTATTTTAGTATGTAAGTAAAGTCTCAGTACACTGTAGGCCTACGGTACGGCGACTCACATTCCGTCAGTCGCAGCTTCCTGTCACCCGTCATTGTCTACTAATTACACTAACTGCTGTGTTTAACAAGGCTACTTGTTTGTTAAGACGGTCTCAAGTCGTCGTCTTTTGTCTAGCCGTTTCTCTTTCCTTCCGTTTCTGTTTGTCACCCAATCACGACTTATTCTTTTTTACGTTTCTCTCAGCGTTTTCCTTTTATAAGCCGTCTATCGCCGCCAAGCTCGTTGAAGAAACACAAGCAGTTTCCCGACAGCAAAGCGTCTCCGGTTCCAGCCTACGTAAACGATTTATTGATTTTTTTGTTCAACGAAATATAATCTATTTACGTGCTAAATCTTTCTAAGTACAATAATTTGTCGTTGTCTAGTTTTCCAGAAAGAATTATGAAAAGTTTGTTTCAAGTTTGTCACAAATTAAAAATTATGGAATTTGTCATCATATTTTGCTTAAACTAATCGTTGTCAAGAAATATTATTTCGTGTTCTTCGGTTTTGCTTTTTAGTCCCACAAAACGTAATTAATCTGTTAACTTATAATTTTAGCGTTAAGTCTAAATTGATTCAAATACTTCACATAAGACAGGATACATTTTGCCTCTCCTCACATCTTTTCCACAGTTGTTAATCCATATTAATCTTACTAATTTTAATCTTTAAAAAAACTCTCTTAATTTTTATATTTTTTGCTGGAATTAAATCAAAAGGTTAGACATATTTTCAAACTGTGTCTTCTAGCGTTTGAATTTCCGTGTACTTCACTTAAATATTAACTAAGGAGATATTACAGATTTTGTTCTAGAAAATACACACAATACAGGTAACTTACGTATCATGTACCCTGATCACTGAATGTCGCTTACTGACTTATGCACGCTGAGTTCAGAAATTTTAATGATTGTATTATTCAGCTCGTTCTATTATTTATCACATTTTCAAGGCGTATGTCCCCGGTCTTCTTAGCTAGCATTGACGTCCAATGCATGCCGCCGACTATTCGTTCCTTGAGTTTACCTTACGAGTATCACTTGAAGCAAAGACACCACCTACATGCTGAAATAATAACAAAATTAAATGGTTACAGTAATAGCCGACTCGATGATAGGATTTGATTTATAGTAATATAGATAGAAAATTTGTTCTCTTATGGTATTAAGATTAATATATTATTGTTTCATAATTTACGCAGAACTAGTAGGACAATTCTAACGTTTTACTTTTAGTTTTGGATTTAAAAAAAGAAATCATAAATAAAATATCTTTACATAAAATTGTAGTTGAGTTCTTTGAAATTCAAAATGTTGTAGTATAATTATTCGCTATTTTAAACCAATAATAGTGACTAGTGGGAATATATACGTTCAGTCGTAAGATCACGAAATTCCACATTTTGTATTCTATTTTATTTTCTCCTAACATAGTTTTCAAGAAGAGAACGTACACAGAGAATAAAGGGAACAGGGGTTGCACGGTTAGGATAGTAATAATTAGATCTGATAAAATTCTTTTCATCAGACGCGGAACATCGAGCCCGCATTGTGCTCCGCCGACTAGTGCCTGAAAAGCAAATAATAATAATAATCATCATGTATCTTTTTGGATGCCTTAAAATTGTCGACCAGTATTAGCCGTGATAATAACAGTTAACGCGTTATTTTCCCCGATAAAGCAACTGCTGATTATCCGTTTGTCGAACCCCATACGTTACAGCTGCATCTCATGTTCAGCAGCTGCCCGAGGCACAAGCCGCTCCCTCGTTCTCTATGAGACAGTTTATGACTTCACGTCTCTCTTTTTACAACTTCCTCTTTCTCCTCCTCTGTTCTCTCTCTCTCTCTCTCTCTCTCTCTCTCTCTCTCTCTCTCTCTCAGCTTACTCTGTCTGTCTTCGAAATAAGTCAGTAAAACGAGGATTTTACGAAAAACGAGCAAATTATGATAGACATTAATAATAGACTATACAGTTCCTTATACTTTCACCACCGGCGTCACAGTACTGTGTAGCCCTTGCCACAGTATTGTCGTGTTATTGACGGACCACGGCCTGATACCCCGGGAAGTAGTTTTAGTAATAATTATACTACAGTATTATCAAATAGGGAGTGCGGCTGGCCACAACACAACACAGCTCCCGTCTTTTCTGTTAATGCTCCGCTACGCTCTGCTTACATCCTTGATATCTCGAAACGTTTCCTTAACACTTTATCGGATTGTGATCTTAAAATTTTATTTGGACTTTCAGAAAACGGTTAAGCAAAAAAAAAAGTACAGGTCATCGCTTTGGAAAAAAAGTTCCCCGCTGGATGAAAAAATGCTTACGCTGGTGTACTTATTCGAAGAAATTTACAATTACGTTAAAAATTTACAGCTTTATATTATATTATAATAAATCTTTGGTATACTTAAATTTGTACATTTTCTGAGAAGTAGTTGAATACTAAAGCTGTAAATTATTAACGTAATTTTAAATTTCTTCAACCGGGCATCGAATAAGTACACCAGCGTAAGCATTTTTTCATCCAGGGGGGGAACGTTTTTTCCAAAGCGATGACCTATACTTTTTTTTGCTTAACCGTTTTCTGAAAGTCCAAATAAACTTTTAAGATCACAATCCGAGAAAGTGTTCAGAAAAAGTTTCGAGATATCAAGGATGTAAGCAGAGCGTAGCGGAGCATTAACAGAAAAGACGGGTGCTGTGTTGTGTTGTGCCCAGCCGCACTCCCTATTTGATAATAGTAAATAGACTACAAATAGTTTAACAAACACTACTATGTAGCTTAGGACAATAAAACACTACTTGTATTTTACAGTATTTTTCAAGAGACAATGTGAGAAACATTAATTTTCAGAAAACTAAGAAGGCTTTACTTAGGCCACTATGGTTCTAACCGGCACAAAACGTATTATCAATCAAGAATGGTTTTCCACTTTTTCTGTATAGGTAATTGTGTTTCAGTTCTTTTATAAATTCCTTCTGATGACTATGGACATCACAACCATGTTAGGTATCGAAACAATTAGGCTATACATAAACACAGATAACGACTCTTTTGTTTTTTAACAGACTGAAAATATGTTAATCACTCTTTTGAACAAAATTTATAAAATTCACGACGTCATCATTGTCTTCGATAGCTGATACACGTTAGTAAAAATCAGATAAGGTCTCTGAGGAAGACTGTACCGTAAGGCTCTGTCGCAGCTGCGTTTAATACAAGACACCATATCTTCTTGCATTTTCTTACCTCAGCTTTGCTCCGTGTATTTAACGACACGGGATCAGATTGGCTCATCAGACAATATAAAATTGTTTACGCTTATTCTCGTCTAATTAATATTTTTGCTTAGTACTGTTAACTGTGGTCAACGTTCCACAATCAAGTGTTGAAGGAAAACAGAGATGTATATGGAGTTTATGAGGCTCTTACCTCATATCTTTCTTTACGAAGGAAGCGAATCTCAGTTTTGACTCGACCTATAACATTTGTCTCTGTTTGTCTGTCTATTTCGAATATGTCTCTCAATAACGTTTGGACGGATCAACTAATTTTCGTAAAATTTGGCATGTTTGTCCATAATTTTATCCAACACAACCCTTAAATCAATCCCTCCAAAAACAGGTGAATGGGAGGCAAAAGTGTGGGTGGAAATTGTGAAAAAGCCCACTTGGGGTATCAAATGAATGGGAATTTAAACCACAATCTAAATATAGTCTTCGTTTATGAAAATTATACACTTTTGGCCGCAAACGTGGGTAAAAATTTTGAAAAAATCGCAAAAATTCATGTGGGGTATCATATTAAAGGGAATTTCAACTAAAGTTTGAATGTAGCGTCAAGTTTTGGAAATTACAAAATTTTGGGACCCCGTGGCCCAAAAAAGAAAACAAAAATTCTGAAAATCAAGTAGGGTGTCAGACTAAAACGAACAGACTAATCCAAATGTTTCAAATTTTTAGTGTTTATTATATGACTGTGTGATCAACAATTGTTATATTACTAAAGAAATCGTGGAGAAATAGGGATTTTTGTAATTTTTCGCATAATTAGAAAACTATCTAATATCGAAATTTACATCATAATAAATGTACTTTGTTCAAAATAGTGAGGGAATTCTGCAGCTCTGGGAGCATAC
Source organism: Magicicada septendecula (assembly GCA_034769895.1). Lineage (NCBI taxonomy): Eukaryota > Metazoa > Arthropoda > Insecta > Hemiptera > Cicadidae > Magicicada > Magicicada septendecula. The sequence goes on along the minus strand of CM068369.1, from coordinate 180,770,626 downwards.
CTGTATCAGAATGTAGAGATTGAAGATGCCGGGAATAGACGATGTCGCAGATCTGTACTGTCACAAGGGCATAAGACACAGAGTTGGAAATAGTAACCCTAGGACTGAAGAGATAGCGTTCTTGGTTGTTCTCAATCGGTTAGGTTAAGTGAAACCCATTCACAAGACCGCGTCAGAAGAATGACAATAGTGTAACAGGTCAACGCAGTTATTTCCACTATGTCTCAGTGACGAAGGAGAAAGATGAGCTCCTGCGGTTGCTCATAGGCGTCAGCGAAATCCTTTTTTCTTGATGTGACATCAAGTTGCAAGCAACTTGCCAGTAGCGGTAATATAAGAACTATGAGAAAAACTCCTGATGTCCCAACAACACGAATTCGAACTCTCTTCTATGTAGTTCAATTCCTATATATAGTCACATTCTATATAGCACTTGGCTACATCTAATGAAAATCAGTTTTATTCAGAATTAATCAGTAAATAGTAGGCCTATAGTGACCATTTTGTAAGTTTCTGTGAAAGCATATATGAAAGATTCAATAATAACGCAGTCTAGTGCACATCTAAATAAATAAAAAGCTGGTTATTTCTTAATGATCTTAATTTTTGTTGAAATGTTGTTGATACAACAGTAACTTGAAATGTGTCATAAAGATATGATAAAATGGCGCTAGTGTAAATTATTATTCAGCACTTTTTTAGTTATTAAATGATTTTATTAATTTCTTACAGACATTTAGAGTATGGTAGAGTTTAATAATCTACTCACGTAGAATGCCTTCATGATAATCAAAATAAACCTAAAAACAATTGAAATTGGTAATTAAAGAAAATTGTTAGTGGTAATTGCTTGTACAAATTAAGATAGTTAATTTCCTACAACTTTCCTATAAATTATTTTTCCATTCGATTCACATCTCGTTCCATTTTCCTTTGCAACCAGCAGGTTAATTAATATCAAAAATACAGTTATACTGATGATTTGAACTTTGCGATAGTACATGAAAGAAAAAACAGCGAGTTCTCTGTGATCAGGTTACGAATCTGGAAAATAAATCAGACGAAAAGTGACCCTTTAAGGTTCTGGTGCATTGTGTCAGTGTGTATATTTAAAGATAATAAATTGTAGACTTACATTCAAATTTTGATAAATTCAGGACTAAGTGTTTACAATTACTACAAGTTTTTTGTTGTAATTGTAGTAACCACAATTACTACAATTGTGGTTACAATTACAAAGACTACTTGTGATGGAAATCGACTAGTCAAACAGCATATTAGTGCAGCAGCTACCTTGTTCGGTCACTTCTCTTATCAGTTCTGGGCACTTAGTATTGAGTACAGAGGTGTGCCTCAGGTTCCTTCGTCTCTCTTGTGTCAGTCTTGACCATGTAGTCTATCGTGTCACTCTTTAGAACACTTTATTAGTTCGATTTTGATTTCAGATTTCCACCACTGGTCTGCAGCTGATGAATCGTGTATAGTCCGTAGTCTTGAACTTTCAAAACTGTAAAAGAACTGACGGAACCTTACTTTCATTACTGTACAAGTACGTTGTTTTTATGTAATATTCTAAACATTTTATAAAAGTTGTGTTACGTGATATTTTGGTTTTTTGTTTTCAAATACACGTGGATGTTTATTTACAATAATTGGGGTCTATTCGGCATAATTATCCTTTTTCATCATATAAACAATTATAATAGGGTATGAAATGGTTTGTTAAAGGTGAACCTAAATAACATCTCCAGTACTAACGCTAACACGTTTGTCACTTACCCATTTCGTGAAAAATTTTCCAGATTCACTTGTGCAATCGTTAAACCTGCTGGAGCACAAAATTACATCTGCGGGTTTTAGCGAATTGATATCGTCGTTATTGTTAGCAAAGTGACAGCCATTTTTACCCAAGCCGCTATGATTTCATCAATAAAACTTTTTTCTCAACATTTTGCTAGGGCGACCAAGGTCAGTGGCGTGCTAGGGTGGACAGCTTACTGTCAAATAAATTAGAAAATTTCATAGTCTGACGCATACGAAATCGTCGTCTCCGTCGCTCCGTCGTAAAGCGCCAGTTTTTCCAACGAAAGCAAACAACTGACTCTCTAATTACTTCGACCAGAAAACCTTTTAAACGCTAGTTGAAATTAAAATTGTTTTCCATTTAAACTTGAAACGGTCGGAAAAATGTATTTTTATCTGTAATGTCTTTTTTTATCACTGTCGGTTTAATATTTTAACAGCGGGCAATTTTTTATCCCGTAGTTGTTTTTCGCTCTTTTCTGTCGTAACGACAGTCAGCTGTGAAAGAGAAGAGTAATGAATCAATTTACCGAGTGAAAGTAACTAGGCGCGCGCGTGCGTGGTAAAGTAATTTATTACTCGAAACTCCCGTTATATTTGTAATAAACGTGTTTTTATGTGTGTCACTATTTGTTTTAGAACGACATGCCAAGCCTAGATCCGTAGGTAAATACACGCCGGTCGCGGGCGGGCGCGCGCGCGAGCGCGCGCGATCTCTGCACACGAACAGCTGTCGTTTCCAGGTGTCATTCCCATTGTGACGTAACCGCTTTGTTCCCAGTGAGTCACACACGACCCGCGACCAGACGCGTATTAGCCACGTTGTGCGTACTAATCGCGGTGAAAACATCGCTACAAGTATTGTGTGTAATTATTAAGCGCGCACAAAAAAAAAAGTATTTTCTTTTTGTTTATGCAGTGATGTATAACGTTAATTATAATTACCATTGTTTATTTCCGACCTTGAATAAAATGTCGACGGGTTTCGTACCTACAATGCGCCACTTCTGTACTCACTACGTAACGCTGCAGATAATAAAATAGTTCTGTTCCTTTGTTGCGGACCGATTCCGAGCGTCGAACAAAAGCCCGTAAACACGGCTAATCGGTTTATACTTGTGTTTGGAGGCCTCGAATTAACATAAATGAATCACTAAATACTTGTAAATAACCTTCAACTTGTTTTAAATCGTAGTGTGTAATTAGTATTTTCCACGTACATATCTAAACCTTCCGGTTAGTTTTTTTTTTGGCACAGTGGGAAATTGAAAACACGACATTGCTACTGGACGAATACTAATACATTTGACAACAGTAACACTCGGTCGTCATTTTGTTGCCGATAATAACACGATACCAATGTAAACGACTGGGGAATCGGTCGCCTACTGCTGTCTCACCACAAGGTCGAGTCTTAACTTTCAAGTTACTAAGCATCGCAAACTTGAGATGGCTCAGAACTTCCAGATTTTTCGGGATTCTAAGCAGAAAATGAGTAAACCCTACCTACACAGCAGAACATATTATTGGGAAAATTTGCAGAATAAATCGTGACTAAAAACGTTTAAATTATATAGATAGATAGACAGATAGGCCTACACACATACATACATACATAATTAAGTAAAGAAATAATTATATCGGATAGACCATAAATCGTGTTTTTGGCCACAAAATCCGTTTTATGATAAATTCTTTCTATGAAAGATTTTGTTAAGTTTGAAAACTTACACTTTTCAAATATTTGTGCCGACGTTTCGACAAACTTTATCGTCACCATCGCGACCTGTATACGGCCATTCATACAATGAGCAATAATCTGTATGGAATATTATATCTTATTAACATAAAAACACCAATGTTTATATGTATCAATAATAGTTATTATTATGCTTTACGTAACATCTCGAACACATAAAACACACTCATTATATACGTAGCCGTATTAATTATTTCTTATGTCCTTTCTAACTAAAAGGTAACTTATGGCCCATTCTGTATGAGGTCTTATCTTTACTAGTGGAGATGGAACATCACAGAAAGGACGAAACATTTGGCGGAAAACAATAATATCAATAAAACGTGGTTGTCGACAGGAAAAAGTGTACCGATTAAATGTTTTAGTTATTCGTCATGTTTTTCGTTACCATTACTGGCGTTTAATGTATAGTGTACAGGTACAATACTTTTTATTTTATTCTCTCGCCGTTTAAGCTTGAATCCTTACGCGTATTTTAACCATATATTTTAATGTAAATATTTGTAACCATTTTTACATTTGCTAAAACGTCTTTACTACGTTTTTACTTATAACAGTTTATTACTTAATTAAAATATCGTTTCCACTAAGAAATTAAGAAAATAAAACAATTTATTTAAATGAAAACAACGTATTGTATACGTACAGGTCTTATATTGTTAATAAAATGTTGAGTGTGTTTTGTAAACTTAAGACTCCAAAAATCAATTTGAAAATCATTATTATTTTTTAACAACATAGTAACTTTGTATAATTAACATGCTAAAGACACATCAGTGAGTCGGAGTTTCTTTCAGTTGTAGGCCTATATCTGTCGTATCCGGGACTATCCTAGTTTTTGAACCCGATTGCCCTACAATTTCATGTTAGTAGATTGCAAGAAGTCTTGTTTAATCCTGACACGTATTTTCTTGAAATAAATAAAATACCTACTTAACATTTTTTATTAAATCTCAAAACTGTCCCGACTAAATCCGAACGTCTGGTAACCTTATTGTAAGATCATTAATTGATTCGTCATACAATGTCTTAACACGTGGACAATGAGCCAACCAAGAGGAAGAAAAAAATAAACGCTACACCTTTTCTCTCTCGCGACCGCGCCTACACAAAGGTTGTCGAACGTCGGACACAGACCTACCTGTACAACTTGTCTGTCGGAAATGGTACGCATACTTATTAGCAGACCGGGCCGTCCGAAAGTGCAGAGTCAAGGTTGTCTTGGCTTGTTCCTGTCCAAACGTGTCTCTCACGGCTAGACACACACGATCGCATCTGCGTGTGTCATCCTCGTGTGACCTGAATAATGTAATTAACCGCAGACTTCACCCTTGCCTCTGTAACCCAGTTAAGTTCTGCCGTCTTATTAAATACTAGTATTGAATCTTGTAGAAATATGGTCAGTGACCGTATATTATTGGCGGAGTCACCTGATCATTTTAAACAGAATTCTATTAGTTCGCACTGACGACAGTTTTAAATATAATACAACAACCTCAAGAAGCGTTTGTTGACTGAGAACCTACGTCTGTTGTGTATTAGAGAACTGTCATTAAAGCCTTGCGACGATTTTTCGTGGACGTGGATAACCTATTAGAGGTGGTACAGGACATACACAAAACTTCACAACAATAAGCATGTGATATGTGAAGTCAGTTATTTCGGCGAAACTCTGACATTTAAGAAAACCGCTTTTACAGTTTTAAAAAACAGTGTTAAAGGCGCATAGTCCAAAAATAAAATTAAAAAATGCATACAAAGTCGTTTGATACATATTTTAATAAATTAAAAAATACATTTTCTAATTATTTCTTGTATTATGAAAATGTGTACGAGAACTGGAGTAATTACATGAGTTTACCTTCGTGTAAGACGTGTAAGGAACGTGTAACTAATGAGGCAAATGTATTCACAAAGTAACGAAACACAGAGGAAGAATTTTTTCATGTGTCGTACCTGTACACGCGAAACGAAATTAAACTTCAAATAAGTGATTTTTTTTTCTAAAAAGTGCGGTTAGACAGTATGTGTTTGACTTTTTAATGACCTCGTTTAGCGACTGCTGCAAACTATATAATTGTGGCCTGCTGCACTTTTCCTTTCTGTGTGTGAGTGTGTACCATACACAGAAGTACGACGTGTTGTATGTCACATTCTGTCTTTCTCCTTACTTATTAGTTACTTATTACCGCGCACGTCTTTCTTCTCGTTAATTCTGATGTCGCTTTATGCATTTATACCTTTTCAGATGTTACGTCTCGTAATTTCATCATTGAGCTGGTGTTTAATCTTTCCAGGTTTCTCATCCGTACCGTACCGCTCACGTTCTCTTGAATCTACGTGACGTTATGGGCAGAGTAAACTTTTCTGACTTCCGTTCGATGTACTGTTGAACTTCATTATTCTTAGCGGCCTATCGGAGCTGAAGAAAACACAAGAGCCTGAAAAGACACGGTCAAATATGTCATATGCGACTGAAGATGTTTCAACAGCCAAAAATGTAGGAAACGAATATATCATCTTCTTCTTCACCTGAAGGATAGGGTTACAGTCTGTTCCGTCTTCAGTCCTGCCATCTTCTTCTAGGCCTACCTATATTTATTCTTCCGTGGGGTTTATAATCGATCATCTGTTACCTTGAGATACGTCCGTCATTCCATGAAGACTTCGAGTAGTAATGAACTTCCTTACTAAAGAATACCAAAATATTGTTTAGTAGACAGCTGATATCTTAATGTGTCCTGACGCACCTGATTTTTCTGTTGGGTTTTCTCCCTTAGCCTTCTGTATAAACCCTAAAAGGCAGGGCTGCCACTTCCGGCGAATCCACCGTACTGAAGATTCTCTTCTCCGCCTTCACCTCCGTTATGGTCTTCGTCCGTATTCCTGGACAGGGGACAACTCTGTACCCCCCTATACTGAGTCCTCATCGCAACTTAGCCACCGACTCGTAAGTCGGACCCAATCCCCGCCGTGATTTCCTGAGTGGAACAGAGATGACTCTTCTTGCTACTCTTAGGCTGGGTTAATGCCCACGTATGATGTCGAAATATATATAGAAATAAAATGACTAATAAATGTTGACGTCCGAGTCTCTTATCATAGAGAAGTTTTTGGACACTGAAGTTATAGGAATAGTTTGCTGAAGAAGCACATCAGAAAGCATGTGGTGGCAGTCCCCAGTCATAAGTTAGGCTTCAAGGATTTATTTGTATATCTGACAAATTCGGAGCGAGAAGGCACTTATTTCCAGAGGAAAGTTTACATTTGAAAATCGCGTTTATTCTATTTCATTTTTATTTATTTTTGCAACGCAAATTTTTGCTTCCTGATGATATTTAGAACTTGCGTTTTGCACTTATTTGCGCATAATTATTCAAAAACGGCAAATAAGTTATACTGTTGTCTTGCTAATATTATTCTAGTTAAAAAAATGTAACATGAATGTATATAAGATCCAAATCGGCGCAGGAAGTTCACATGGAACAATGTAAGGAACCCCTAAAGTCGGTAGTTATATACCACTCCTGACTCTCTCTCTCCCTCTCTCTCTCTCTCTCTCTCTCTCTCTCTCTCTCTCTTTCCAAACCGGCGGACGCTCTCATGTAACTCAAGTAACAAAAAGTTGAGGTTGACGAATGAGAGGAAGCAGTAACACAGGAAACACCAGTTGTAGCGTTAGGACGGCGGAAGGGCAAAAAGCCGTTGCTCCCAGCTGTAAATAAGGTAGGTTAAGAGTCCGGGACAAGGAGAAACATTAACACGATTTACAAAATAATAACTTTATAATTCTTGTTGTCTTTTCCGGCAACTGTCAGTGGCGTATCTAGAATTTCGCTTGGGGGAGGGTCCGAGATCGGGTCGGCTTCATACAAAAGTAAGAAAAAAAAGTTAAGATAATCGACATTACTACCTTTAACGCGGCTGAAATCAGTCCCATTAAAGTACACGATACTATGACAATGTAGCCTATATACGCGCAATTGAAACATTGTTTACAAGATTCTTATTGACTGAATTCATTTTCCTGTATTTCATATTTCAAATCCGTACGCTAATGCTGTGTAATAATCCTGGTTGTATATTAAAAAAAAAAAAGATTTACTACTGTATGACTGTTCACAGCTGAAAGAATAATAAAACAGCCTAAAAATTAAGAGATTAACAAAATTCGTTAACTTTTTCGACCCTTTGGGAGGGGAGGTGTCCGGTCCCGTTCGTCCCCCCCCTGTAAGTAAGCCCCTCCCTGCTGTCACTAGTAGGTTATGGAAGTAGACTATCTTAAATACAGAACTGTGCCAATCTTATCTGCGAGGCGGAGATAGCAATAATGACGACGATCGAATTTAGAACAGGGACAGGGACACGCACACAGAATTCGCGGATGTGACCTCTGGCGAATTTGTTGTGTTTATTTGGGGCTGTACAATGATAAATAATTGTGCCAAATATTATCGTTCTTTGCGAACTGTCGAAATTGCTTTGACAAATTTTATTTATTACACTCTGCCAAACCTAAATAAATACATATCCACTATAGTAGACGTCAACATTTTCTACGTACACACAAAGGACCGCCTTGTTGGTTGTGTGATAAAAAATTTATCAAAATTTTAATATCGAAAGTTATGAGGTATTCTGTATTAAAAAATCTAGGTTCTTAAACGTAGGCTGATGCTATTAAACAGTTAAGAATTCATAACTAATTTGAACGTTTCCAGTGAAACTGATTCCGCTCGTTTGACACGTTACATAATTTGAATAAGCGCTCGTTTAAAAGAGCGACAAAACAAACTGCCAGACGCTTCCTACGCAGTCATAAAGATTCAACACAGTATTAACAAGGCTGCTTATTCGTGTTCAGAATTAGTGCCAAAGCATTGAAAACCGACTGCATTAAATTCCACGCAGTTTTTGTCTACATTAGTCTAGATTAATGCAGCAGCTGTGTATAAAGGCGTCTCTGCTGTCTGCCTCTATCCTCCCACGAGTCCTCTCCTCCACTCACAATGTCCTCCTGTTCCCTTTCATCTCTCTACTCCTCTACCTCTGATCTGTCTCTGCGCTATGTATCATGAATTGCGTACTAAGTTAAAGAACAAGAGAAATATCGGAGTGATTTTCTGAAGTTCGGTCGTTTGTAAACAAAACGTTTATCGACGGTTCTAAATTTTTAATTTTTTCAATGTAAACAATTTTAGACTCTTAGGCCTTCAAAATGTAAAACGTCAAAATGAGAATCAATTAATATACTGTGGAATACTTTGTTTACAGTTAACTAAAGTTACAAAGTATTGGGCACCGGTAACTGAAATATTTACTTCTAAATATAGTTTCTTTTAAATTAACAGTACCATAGCTTACGAATACTGTATCCTGTCATCTATGGGGTTTTCCCGATCATTAGAAAGTTTCTCTTTTCCAGAGACAATATCAGTCCGACAGTAATTTATGTCTTCTCTTTTATAGTCCGTTTACAGTCCGTGAAATACTTTGGGACCAAGTATGGATAGTATACTTCGAAGCACCGCGTTAAAGATTGGTTCCTGAGAATTCAGAACTGCTTTGATAATGAAAATATTGAGCAACGCTGTGTGTTTATCACGTTTTTATGTAAAATGTGACCTTTAATATCGACGAGTAATTTCCCAACGAATTACCTCTAATTAACCTATTACATGTTTAATACGTATAGTAGGATCACGTGTGCTTTAATGGTCTGGAGTCTTTTTATGTGGTTAAACGTTGTACGGTCTGGGCGCGCGCGCGCGTGGCTGGCGTTGGAAAAAGCCATGAACCAGACATTCGCCACAGCCATTGGTTAAATGCAAATACACAACAGACCGGACGCAGGGGAATAACGTCTAGTCTCAGTAATTCTGTAGTGCGCTTTATTTGTTGTCGGTGTGGCGAGTTGACAGTATATATAAACCTGTCGTACACTTCCTAATTGTCTAATAACAATTACGGCAATGTTATGATGAGTCGTAACCGCATGTGACACTGGCCTCCACAGGAATAGTCATGACACCGCGCGCTCCTTCTCCTCTTTATGTCCTTGTCCAGACCGTATGTGTGGGCATTTACGCTCTTCCTGGGTTATTCCTCATGTGAAGTAGCGACTTATACTTTGATGGTTTTTAATTACCTCATAAATTTGGTTGTATACTTCTAAGAGAGCTTAAGTATATTAAATGTACTGAAGTGTGTGTCGACTCAAATGCTTTAGGCCTACTTAGTAATGTCAGTTCTATTCAATACTTTCCCCAGTTGTTACTTTTTTCAAATAATAAAAAAGTAATTTTACACTTTTACTTTTTATTTTTATTTTTTCCACGTAAGGAGATTTTATTTTACCTTATGTTATTTCTTCAACACACGAGTTAAACGTAACAATGACAGGCGATATGTATTGTGCTTAAGATCTTTTTCACTGTAGAACAGTCCAAGGATTCCTACCCCTTGGCCGATTCTGCTCCTGCCGTGAAAGGCTATGTAGATAAGTTCCATATTTTTTTTAATGGATGGGGAATCAGCTCATCACACAACCCCTAAAGTAGGGGGAAATTTTGGAATTCACTTTCTTTAACGAGACGCCTTTGCCATATCTATCAGTTGTCTCGTTCCTTGTCTGTAATGTTCTAACTGACCCAGAATTGCTGAAGTACTTGAAGCTCTTCCGCCCCTACATTAAGGGACTCATTCTTTGTCAATATAACCCATTCTGTAAAGCAAGACGCAGGTTAACTCTAGACAGTCCTATCACGGAACCCCTGATCCTGTCACACGTTAGTTCCTGATCCATTTTGCCACCAATAAAACTGTAAATTTTGCTGATACATTTTGCTACCAACATGTACTCTTACTAATTTAATAGTAACAGATTGGCTAGCTTAACAAAAGGCTCGTCTCCGAGCAGGTGTTACCCTATGAAATAATACAAACGCTTCTCATGCGCTTAGACAACAGGTGATTTTTCACTTACTATCAAATTTTGTTTGTATTTCAAAAAATGCTATTCTTCATTGTTGAATTATTTCGATTTTGTATTGCGTATCGTGTAATTTAAGAACGACAGTGTTGATTAAAAGTATCTGCATGTTCATTAATATGACGTCAAATCTGTTGTGTACGATATTTCTTATAAGCAACAACTGATTGAAATTGAATTTCCATGTTTCCTTTGTTTGGTATTGGTGCAATATTGTATTTATAATAATGAATTTTGACAACCGCAAGAATATATTTAATATTCGCTATTTGTTGGTTTATTGTGCGGGCCACTAGACATAAAGCTGAGAAATAGGATGATAGCCTAAGTGTTTTGTACTTAACGTTCTCTACGTGGCACAAACTTTAACATTTAGGAAAGAAGAGAAAAGAAGTTACAAGCCTTCGATATGTGGACATGGAGAAGGGTGGAACGGATTGCCTGGAAGGATAGAGTGACGAGTAGATGTGCTTGCAAGAATAGGAGAGAAAAGGAGGGTGTCGGATCAGAGGCACGAAGAGAAACTGGTCTGGACACTATGCGGCAAATATAAGGTAAATATGATGGTAGCAACATGGTAGGAGCAGGAAAATGGAAGGCGGAGGAGAGACTAGATGATAGACGTAGTAAGAACTGGATATAAGAAATGAACAGACTAGCCCAGGTTAGATAAGCATGAAGGGGACACTCCATGTAAGACCTGCTCTTGGGTAGGAAACACACGATAATATTCGTTAACTATATCAATCAACCTGGTTTTGACGTCGAATGTAGTTTTTATTATTAAGCTATTATTTTATTAATTAATTTTATTATTTTACTGATTACCTTTAGTTTTGAGTTATATGGTATAAGTTAACTATGTCATAATAGTCGAATCGACTGTTATCTTTAATAAACTTATATTAAGTTAAGGGTTTGATTCTCTCCTCGTTTGATAATATTATCTTCCCAAGAGAGCGCCGTTAAATAAGATGACCTTCTCTTCACTTCTATATTTCCGTGTTTTTACTGCGTCTCTTGCGATTAAGCAAGCTGAAAATGGGTTATGTGTCCTCAGTTTTACTGATCGTTAACACATGCTTATCGTAAAAGTTGACTCACGACACGACCATTGTGCACTAGGGTGGAACGAAAATGGCCTTTTTTTAATTTTTTTTTTTTTTAGTTTTGTAATAGTGGGGAAAAGTTGCCTTTTAGGTTCAAAAAGAAGGAAAAAAAATTTGGTTGCTATACTACAACATCTTGAGGTGCCGCAAAGAGCTTAAAGTTTGTAAAAAAATTGAAAAATTATAAACTTTGATAAATTATTTTTTATGGTTTTCTCATACATATAATGTTACAAAAGATAGTTGTAAATACATATATAAGCATTAGAATTGGAAAAAATTATTAATTACAAAATATAATAATAATAAAAAAATATTTTTTAATGTCAAAAAGTTTGTATTTTTGCTAATTTTGAAACTTTTGCGAACATTTTGGTTGTTATAAATAGTCGTAAATAAGGTTGAAATAAAAGCTCGTCAAATCAATTATATATTTTTTTTATTAGAGCACACGTAAAAAAATATCATAATACAATTTCAAAGACATTGAAAGTTCATTTTTTATGATTTAAAAAACCCTTAATAATTACAAATGTTACAGCTGCAAAATGTTTGTTTCTACTTCATTGACACATTAAACTGTTTTTATGTATCAAATTTTGGACTGTTCTCACGTGAGTCAATTTTTGCTCTTATATATCCTTCTCTTGCGATTTTACCAGACATTTTGAGCCGATTCGGTCACCAGTTTCACAGCTCTTTCCACTGCTTGCGTGTGACAAGGAAGCCGGGGAAAGTCGATAAGCGGGTCCACTTTACTATTTGGTTGAGCTTCAGATGTCTTCCGTATAAAGTCTTTGAGAGAGTCAATGGAAACATGTTTTACCAAGGGGGGTTCAGTTACGTCATTTTCAGCCCATGAGATCATGTCGATGTAATCCTTTGCATCAAAGTTTATCTTTGGAACTTTAAAGTTCCTGACTTCGCCTCTACTTTCTGTTCTTGCTTTTAAAACACGTCGTAAACCAAGTTCTCTTACATTTTTGCGCTCATCATATAGCATGGACAAAAGGAGATTTTCTCCAGCAGCAAAGTACCCATTTCTTTGAATAACCGGGTCTAGAACGTTCTTGAAATCATCAGAGAGATAGCGTGAATATGAGATAAGCTTAAACAGATGTTTGGAACCATAAGTACATGAAGGTTTTAACTTAATGTTAAACAACACAGGTGCATACACTTTCACAATGTACTCAGCCAGAGTCTTAAGGTTTTCAGTTGGATTTTCAGTTGCCACATACAATCTAAGTATACGGTTTGCTAATGTAAGCCACCTGGAGTGAGCAAGTTTTCCAGGATTTCTTGAAGATAAATCTAGTGAGCAATTTCCACTTGATACAGCGATACACGTATCCAATAAATACTTCTGATCTGTACTTAAATCATTTATGTTTTCCAAAAGAGGAAGGTTATTTTCAATTGGCAAGAAAGTAACCACAGGAAGATTAGCACAGTTTTCCAGCTGCTGACCTATTTCGCCTTTAAACTCATTGGGTCCCTTCGTTTTACCATCTAAATGACAAAAAAGATGTCGCAAAGGTAGCTCATTTCCATGGAACAAACAAACTAACCATTGTAAAGGTCTTCCTATTTCATTTTCCATCAAAGAAATCACACCATTTATGTCCAGTGTTTACAACGGTTCCATCACACCCAATAGCAGTAAAGTTCAAAAGTTGTTCGTTGTGTTCTCTATCTTCAAGAAACACGTAATACTGTCTGCTATGTCTTTTCCAGTGCCAGATTTAGGTGTTACGTGGCCTAAAAACTTTGAGTTTGGTTCCTCTATTAGTGAAACGTGGTCTTCTGAAATAACTTTTTTGTACAACTTAATTACTTTCTTTTCTTGATGCAATATGTTTTTATCAGTAGTTACACTATTGATGGAATGCAATAGTTAAACTGTTTTTATCTTTCTATTCATATTAAAACGCCTATTTGAAACTTTTTATTGCATAATCGAGACACGTAAAATCTTTGAAAAAGTTACAAAAAGTGTGTTTTTATAAGACTTTACCGCTCTTGCGGCACCTCAAGACATAATCCAAAAAGTTAAAAAAAAATTGTATGTCTTTTTTGATATAAAAACTGCTTTTTTGACAGTATTTGAAAAAAAAAAAAAAGTTTGACAACTTCTTAAAAAAACTTAAAAATGTAGCGAAAATTGCAATTTTATGAAAATTTATCGTCCTTGCGGCACCTCAAGACGTGCTCCAATATTTTTCATATTTTTTTTTTATCTTATCTACACCAAAAGGCAACTTTTCCGCGCTATTACAAATTAAAAATCCAAACTTGGTTTTTTCGTTCCACCCTATTGTACACACAGTGTCCTAACGGCTGAGAACCGCCGCGTCCTTGGGCGTATTACGAATTGCTCCTTGTGATAAATCGACTGTGAAACAGACTGAGTCTGAACTCGCCATATTACAATTCTAACAACAGATAACAAACATACTATTACCAAAGATCTCGCAGATCAGAAATCAAGAGTTTCAAAACAAAACTGCTTTGCGACTACATCATTGAGAGAACGCATCGTTTGATGGTATCTTACGTAGAATAGCAACAGTCTCATAAAAACACAGTGGGCGAGTGTGTAGACTCATTTTAAACATATTTAACGAGATTTGTGACTTTCACTATGCGACTGCGATGTGTTCTATGTTATTTATTTTTTCGGACTATGGATGAAATACATGCTTTTTTTGCTTTATGCCTTATCTGCTTTTCCAAGAATTGTCCGCCTCAGACACAGTGTATAGGTTAACTGTCCGCCTCGGCCACGGCGTCATGTATTTCTTTAGCAATCGACAAGCGTACGGTAATTCGTTCTTGTCCCGTACAAGGCGAGTCGCTCAGTGTTACATATACGATCTTGGAATTAAAGGTAAATGCCACAAGTAATTTACGGTACAGAGCAGGATTGGAATAAGTGGTACGGACCACTTATTGAATAAGGGAAGAATTTGATTTCACGGAAAGAGTGCAATCGTACTCAAGTAAAATAATGCATTTGTTATTGGGTACGAGACCAATGTTTGTGTATCGGCGTGATGTGTCCAAGGATACAACTGTATGAGGGCGACTGTACTGTGTCTGACTCATGCGCATATTAATAACTATAAAGTCATATCCGGCAGTCAACGCCGGATAGAAAATTCCTATAAAGCAGCCAATATTGATACATGTCTGTGTTAATAAACATCATCACACACACTGGAGCGTTGACATACGCTGTCTGTCCACCTCTCTCTCTCTCTCTCTCTCTCTCTCTCTCTCTCTCTCTCTCTCTCTCTCTCTCTCTCTCTCTCTCTGTGTCCGTCACAGAACACAGTAAAAAAAACTGAATCGCATTTAGGGTGTTGTAGCTATGTTTTATATAGTATAATTGTATATGATGAAGTATACAACACTGACGTTAGTATCGAACACGTGGCTTGTGATTTTATTATTTGTTTACATTCAGTTCTGGTTGTGTACAACAACGTACGAGATTTTTTAAAAAGTTATCTGATTTGTGTTGTTTTTTATTTTTATATAGTTCATAACATATTGTTAGGCCTAACGTGCATGTTACACCCGATAAACACACACACACTCAATGTCATTTTATAAGATGCACTGAACAGTTTAATTTTTTCGCAAATAATGCAGAACACAGCCGGTAGGTAAGTGCCATACTTCAGTTTAGAATTAGGTCTACAAATGAGTAAAATAACGTTCTTTGTAAGAAGGTTTAAGTAGTGATCTTTAAAGGGGGGAAGGCGTTGAAATACAAAGTTAGAGAACCCGCTGAACGGAGCTATTAGGTCAACTTAGTGCAGTGACTATGTATTGAACTTCAATGCGGTTGAATCCAACAAATGGTTCACACCAATTTATATGTAACTGTACCACACAAATTGCTTGACTCGACGTAGAACATTAAGATACACTCCCATCCAAGTCGTCTTGTTCTTCGACTGTTTCGTTAGATTGTCTTTCCCTCCACATATCTTTGTTCATCCTATCACAACATATTGTCTCCAGGCTAAAGACGCCTTTCCTCTTAGTTTTTTCTCAGGGATCATTCTGACACTTTGGTCTCATTTAAGTGGGCACATTGAAGTTAATTCGGTGAACTAATCTACATGTTACTCACTGTTTCATTTCCATCCTCCTCCATACTTACATGTTCTAATTTTGGCTTTTCCAGTTATCTGTAGAGATTTACGCAGATAATCTAATTACACAGTTTGGAATTTACCGTGCTTTGGTTCATTACAGGCCACAATTTTGCCCCAATACTACATTTACAGTCATACTGTGGAATATCCATCTTCCCATCGATTAAAATCCTTTTTTTCTTTGTACAAATACTTTATTCCAGATCAGTCCATGTGGCATTGCCTATATCCCTATTGCTAGTGTAGCCTCAGTATGCTTGTCACATTTGACATTGTCTTAAATAGGCAATGTCAAAGCCTAAGTGTGACATTTGTAACAAAGCCTAAATAGGCCTACTTAAATGTTTTAACACTTTTCAAAAGTACTATCGTTTTCAAAAACAGATCTGTTCCATATTTCTATTATACAGAATTTAGTCTTTTTAAAAATAATTTTAATACCCCTTCCATACGCTCTTGGTTCTTGTAACTTCATAACGTCCTTGTCTTACGCAAAAATCACTTTGATATATCCAAAAAGAAATAGATCGAATATCCCCTCCCCACTGATATTTCCATTATCAAATATTTACTGTATACTATGTTCCGCTGATGGTTTAAAATTTTCAAATGTCTGTCAACCTTATTAGGTCCTAAACCCTTGCCTTGATTCCTTGTGATTTGATCAACCGATTTAATTCACCTATGCTGTACATTTAACCTGATAAAGAAGTTATACAGTAAGACAAAACTAAAAACGTATATTGAACACACCGTAATTCTTCGTGTAGTGCACAATCGCATATTATGCACATTCATGTTCTTGTGTATGTTTTTTTTTTCGGATACAGTGGTGCCTTCCCCTCCACCAACAAAAGAGTTTATTTACGTATTTTTCCCATTTGTGTGTAAACGGCGTTTTGCCAGGCGAGTAAACAAACAAATGATAAATTCTTTGATTATCAAATTTAAGTAGAGACTGAAAGGCTGGTGGTGCATGTTGCACTCGCCGGACAACGGATCAATATGCAAGGGAGGGCGGACAAAAGCGCGCGCGGCTGTGCGTGAGAGTGGCGTGCGTAATGTCGGTGGCAATAGCCTTCCTAAGCTAGGCCTATAGCGCCACCAGTTTGACCTTGAATCTTCACTGGCTGTCTGCCCATAACACGGTTTAACTTCCCATGTATGCGCTCACTTTCTCTCTCTCTCTCTCTCTCTCTCTCCTCTCTCTCTCTCCTCCGTCTGTCCTCTGTTTTCTCTACGCACGCTTTATTCAAGTCTGCTTTAACTCTGCGCAAATGTTTTTAAACGTCTCAACAAGACACAAAACAACCTGGAAATGCAAGAATACTTTCATTCTGTGACCTATTGATCCGCATAATTGTAACAAAATAAGGCCGATATGACAGCTGCAAAATGAAAGGAAACATTCGCATACTGAAAAACTGTTCTACCTCGCGATATTATTTACCACAATCAGTAGCCTAGTGAGAAAAGGAGATACGGTAGGCCTCCATCCCTATTAATATGAGTGCAAGTCTATTCCCTTCTCGGGAACCGAAGTGAAAAGTCTTATTTCATGTCACAGGCACACGTACGCTTTTTACAAGAGGTCAGGAGCCTATTTAAGGGGGGTGAATGGAGCCGGACCTCCTCCCCCAGAGGGTCGAAAAAGATGACGAATGTTGTTAATATCTTAATTTTTAGGTAGCCTATCTTAATGTCTTTAGTATATGCTTTTATAAAAGAATGTTTAAAAACGTTTTTGCTTCAGCATATTGTTGTCACTTTCTAATTTAAATGTATAACAGTAATGTTTTTACAATTTTTATTGATTGTTACAGCATAGCTAATATGCTGTACATATTATATTATATGTAAATTTTTTTGTTATTTTATTTAAGACATATTTATTAAGTATACAAACGTACAAAAACATACAAATAAAACATAATTGTTATTAATATCACAAAATAGTATAAGAACCTGCTCTTTTTGTAATGAATTGTTATTAATATCACAAAATAGTATAAGAACCTGCTCTTTTTGTAATGAATTTTTTTATAGTTCAGCACTTTGAAGAAGATTCCAATATTTAAGCAACGTTTTTATCATTCGTTTGACTACGTTTTTTTTTCAAGTGCCTCTTATTGATAAGAGGATGATGGATGCTGTACTTGACTGACAAGAAATTACACGACTTATTATGACAAAATGATGACAGTGCAGTTTTTGCGAATGCATCAATTGCTATTCCCAAACTAAAGATATTCGTTGAACTGAAGACGAGCAATAGATAGGTAGCAATAGCGATATTTGCACCTTAGGCAATAGAGAAAAAGGCTAAATCGCCAGTCTTTAGTGTTTCTCGTAAGTAACTTTGCGCCACTAAATGTTGTACTTGTACATACTGTACTGTAATTAACATACAATTATAGCTTAGCAAATGTGAGACAGGCCTACCCTCTTCCTGTTGTTTGCAGTATTTGTTGATGTTCAGTGGTAATGAAAACAATTGTTATTATTATTATTATTATTAGTAGTAGTAGTAGTAGTAGTAGTAGTAGTAGTAGTAGTAGTAGTAGTAGTAGTAGTAGTAGTAGTAGTGTTAATAATGCTGTCTCGTACGTATGATTCTTAGAATTAGCCGAGAAACATCATGAGGAAGTGAGCATACATGTATATATACACATGTTTTATATATGTTGTGTGTGTGTGTGTGTGTGTGTGTGTGTGTGTGTGTGTGTGTGTGTGTGTGTGTGTGTGTGTGTGTGTGTGTGTGTGTGTGTGTGTGTGTGTGTGTGTGTGTGTGTGTGTGTGTGTGTGTGTGTGTGTGTGTGTGTGTGTGTTGTAATACACTTCTTGATAGGCCTTTGTAAAAGAGTTAAATTATTTATTTGAAAATTATGTTGGCCTACGAGCATGTGAGAAATAAGATTACAAACTACCTTGATCAATAATAATATTAATAATTTATTATTATAGTCTGTAACACTTATTCCAGTGTACCGACTCTTGATTATACCTCAGGGCGCTAGTAATAATAAACACAAATTAAAGTATATTAATCAACTTTTAATCAACTATAAACCGTTATGTAATACTCTTTACAAATATACACAAATGATAACAACATGTCAAGTTTTTTGTAAATACAGCTTACAAAGTTTTTGATGACAGTCCTAAATTTGCAAGGGGATATTGTCAAATATCAATTTTGTCAAATCATGAAAGACACTGAGTTCGTATTTCGAATCAATTCCTTCATAATTTGAGCCCTACATAGACTTTTCTAATGTTTGAAAGCTTGTATTTTTATTTTTGGCCCGTGGAAAACACTAAGTATTTGTGTTAATCCCAGTGACAGGCTCTCTTTAGGATATACAGGATGTATTTTAAAATTTTTCCACATTTGGAACTCTTTTCTGGGCCTGGTGTCGTGAAATCTTGAAGTTTCCAAAACTGAAAATAATATTCAAACTCTGATTAAAATCCTCGAAATCCTCTTTAATAGCATACCTAACATGGATTTTTTGCGGATTTTTAAAGCTTTTGACGCCTCAAATTATGCTTCCTGCCCGTTTTGGGGGGAGATCAATTTCAAAAATATTTTTGTGGCCTCTGGAGTAAAAGTATGAACATGTATGCTAAGTATTATGAAAATCGGATGATGCATCCAAAAGTTATCGTGAGACGCCCCCAATGTAGATGATAGACAGGCAGACAAGTGACAGTCAAGTTAAAACTGAGAACTCTCTTCCCTCATTCAATTTTTTTTTAGTATTATTAAAAAAAAAATAGAAGATATTTTTGGATTTTGTGTGTCATTCCGTACGAGTGTAATAAAAACTTCTAAAAGTATTTTATAACACTGAGATTTATAAAACCGTCACAGAGTCTCGCCATAAATTGTCGTCGAATACTGGTGCAATAATATCTTAAAGATTACAACAGAAAATTTATGTAGTCGTAATTATCTTTACTACGTCTGTGCCCGCTGCTGAAGAGAGAAAGCGGAGGGTCAAAAACAAACATTTTCTTCGAAAAAACAAGTGAAAATAATTGTGTGTATGTGAAAGGGACGTGTTATCAGTATTTTATAACGGGCAGATAAAGTTTTGTCATCGCATCGAGAAGCACGTATCCAAGGGAACGTGTGCAAATACAGCGCCGTGTTTGTACAGACTTCGCTTGGCTGAATTTATTCTCAAGGAAATCTGAACTGAACTGAACCCATTATTTGCAACTGCATGATACACTCTGTTTATTTACGGTGTTGTTTTTACTTTTGCAAACAAACGCAGAGCTTTATTTAAATATATGTAAACGTTTAATATGTGCCCCAAGTATTTGTTTGTTAAATTGCATTAACCGCAAACAGCACAAGCATTTGTCACATACAAACACATTCCTATGCACGCACGCGCACGCACGGCTCACACATAAACAATGAATTTTACTGGTATTAGGCGATAAAATTCAGGTGAAAAGTATATTTGTATTTCAGCGATATATTTTGTAATATAAAGATAAAAAAATGTTCCTTTTTGTTATTGTTTACAAAAACGTGTTATCGTTTACGTCATTGTTTACTTACTGGTGTACTTATCTCGTTATTGGCAATTGTGTTACGTTGACCTACTACTACTACTACTATTACTGTATGCTACTTAGGCTTACAAGAGCCCTACTATGAGTTGACTGTCAATTACACGTACTATGGCGCACCGTTATAAAATGTGTTTTGTTTATTACGTTTATTAACCTAATGTGGTTTGACCACACTTAATGTAACACGACATGCTGTAACCTAATCTAAAGTAACAACTTACCTCACCAATTGTAAGCAAAAGCTCACTTCACAGATCGTCAGGAAACATAAAACTGTTGCATCGAATAAATAATTTGGAGTAGATATTAACCTATTACAAAACGCCACAGTTATACGTGTATCGAACCTTGTATATTTCAGGCGTATAACAAATAAATATAAATAAGTACACTAATTTTATAGCAGTAAATAACAGTAAATTAAATTATTTTGGGGTTATGGAAAGCTGACGGGGCCATTTAGTTAGACTCCCTGCTTTAGTCGTAAACGATTCCATTTACGACCTTAAAAAGGTCGCTTAGTGTTCCACAATACAATGACTGCAGGTATGCGAGGTAAAATTTAGGATGGCCCCGAGGAATCATTTTACGTACATTTTAAAATAAAATGAGCGTACTCAGATTGAACAGTAAAAATTCTGTTACTGTTTGTCCTAACGAAACAGTAACAGTGACTTTCAATTGTCTGTGTGTGGATATAGCGATTATTTGGCCACACAAAATTTAATGAGTGGTTAATGGTTTTATGCATGAATCCATTTTGTCCAAAAATATTGTTTCCACATGTCGATAATGACCGTTGTTCCAGGCCCTACTTTTTCATTTATAACTGACAATAATGTTTGTGAATCTCTTTTATTTACTGCCTTTAAGAAACACTTTTAATTTTATCTGTCTAGTCCACCGACCACCCAAAGAATCTTACTTAGTCGCCCGCGATTGTATTTCCGTCTACCGAATACACTTTCATCAACTTCGACAGTTTGCCCTACACCCTCAATTTTATAAGAATTTTCAATCAGCCACACAACAAGAATTTCTCTGAAAGAATTTATTAATTTTCTTGCCGTTGATTGTGACAAACCAGTCTCTCTCGCGTCCCTTTCGAAGTAGGCAGGTAGTCTGATACGATGGCTCCGTCAGGTTTCCAGAACGCTTATTTTGCTGCAGAGATAATAGTAAGCCTAATACTGTTAGTGTTATATTAGATTAGTGTGACTAATCTAACACAATTTTCGTTGAAAAAAGGCCGTATGACTAAAAAAGGTGGAAAAAAGCCGCGATCTGTGGGCTGACGTGCAAATTCCCATGGCAGAATGTGTTCGTCTCAGAGTCCTGTCGGATATGAGGAGTGTAAGTTTTACGTATCGGCTCAGTGTAGTTGTCCAAAATAGCATCAACTGTAAAAATAAGTTGCCGATATGTTTGTTCATTAACAATTTCTACAAGTATTAATTAGCTCGTAATATAGATGTGGCAGTCACAAACGTTAAAGCAATTTAATAATTGTTATGTGCCACTACTAATAATCGGGTGTTCAATAGACCTTTAGTGATAAAATAAAATCTAAATCAGCAGTAGTAAAACACTCACTTATTTTGGTAATGCTTCCGATCAAATAAACTTGTTCAACGAATACAGTAATCCAGTATGTACTATTAACTGGATCGCTATATTCTTGTAATAACAAACCCGTTATTATTAATAACTAATGATCCCTTACTCTTCGTATCGCTCATGGTATTCGCTGATCTGTGCATCAACCATACTGACGCGAACGCCAAAACCCACTCGCAGCGGCACCTCTTATTTCTACAACGGACAAGGTCGTTGTCAAAATTGTTACTTCTCTGGAAATTCATAAGTCTATTGAACATTACAAGAATATCCTGTACTGATTTTATGACAATAAAGCGGGATTCGGTTTTACAAGGGATGTCTGATCTTCGGAAAATGATAAAAATGTTTCTACAGAGCTCTTTACACACCACGTGTAACCCAAATTTCGCAATCTTATAGAAAATTTCTACACGATTCGAAAATGTTCTCTGTCTGTTAACATCTGTTACTTTTATTTTGCTTTGTGCGTCGTTGTGTCGCTGTTACAAGTAACACTAATAATTTACGTAATGTGTACACTATATATTTGTATATTTATTTAAATATAGATTATACTAAATTAACAAAAAAGAAAATATATCATTAAGCTGCGTTTTCAAATAAGTTGTTCTTTACACTGCTTTCAAACCACACAAGTTTGTGGCGAAGCTTTTTATAGGCGAAATCCTTCCGTTTTATCTTTAGACAGTGGGCTGCTCGAAAATAGTATAGTTAGACAAATGTTAATGTGTAATTTGTAATATTAATAATAATAATGTGTAATTAATATTAATGTATAATAATTATATAATGCTGAATGTATAATTTCATCACTTGAATGTAAAATAATTATTGTTTTAAAAAATTAAAAAAGTATTTCTATTTTTGTATAATTATATCCCCGAGCTCACTTAAACAATTAAACAATACCTATAGCAAATAATCACTGTAGCAAAACAAATAATGCCAACAATAATTACTAATTATTATTACCATTGTAACTATCATGGTAATCAGGATATAGGCCTATTTGTTACTTCTTATTATTATTGGCATTATTTTTGTTGTTGTTACTATCAGTGCTGATGTTCCATCCACAAAGTAAACATGTTTTTATGATTCCGTCAGCGCGACGCGAGTGTAATTTGTAGCAGGGCCGTCGGCGTGGGGCGTGGGACGACACGACATCGCTGTGTAAAAGTGGATGTCATATAGACGTTTAATTAAATGTCAGACTTCGCGTCGTCTGAGCTGCAGCCACCCTCTCTCTAACTAACCGGTTCGTGCCAGACTGCAGAATTTCGTATCGAGTTCCCGCTGACCGCCGGCCGTCGCTCATCACTTTTAGGGCTTCTCCACTGTTTTTTAGCTTTTAACTTCCAAACGCGGTAGAATCGTTTCGGCCAGGACGTTTTACGCTCGCAAGTGTCCGATTATTCAGTCACTTATGAAATCACGCCGTCGAGAATGACGTAGTTTTGTGATATTTTCCAAAGCAAAAAGGAACAAAGTGGCTGGCCGTAGAGTTGTCAGTAGCGTGTTGGCTTGCTACACCACGCGGCTTGCATTCGTTTCTCACCGCGGGTAAAATATTGCCAGATATTTATACAATCAATCAAACCTCGCAAGGTAAAGGCAAATTAGCAATGCCTTTCTAGGTACCCATTCGAAGCCGGTGTTAAACTGTAGATCCCATACGTATAAGAGAACCTGAAAAACAAAACACACACACACAACACGGGCGTAAAAAAGAGGTACAAATCAGTCCCAAGACTGGCAAGCTCAGGAAGAATAAAAACAAAACAAAAGAAAATGTGATGCTGAATGTTTGGAAACAGAGGGACAGAGAGGACAAAAGAGAGTATATAGTTTACATCAAAAAATGATATTAAATCAGACTTCCCAAATATGTGCAAGTTCTTCGTTTGTCAGCGTAAGGTTGAATATTACGGAAAATGTCACGCATGAAACAATTATGAAACTTTTTTTTTTTTTGTAAGAAATGTTGTTTAGCCTTTATAACACCTGTTGTGTATTCTCCCCTGTCCGACAGACAAAAATCTACAAGTTACTGAACAGCTGCAAGTAGTTGAAGAATTCCTGAACACAAAATAAATTTGTAGGTACTATCACAATAAGAAATGAGCAGTCTAATAAACAGAGATATATCTTGACTGTTTCTCGAGTTGGATTGGTTACCCCAGTGTAAACCATTGTGTTGAGTCAGGAAAAAAGAACAAACGAGGGATAATATTGTACAGTTGTTTCTGTAATACTGTCACGTATTACAGACGTTCACATAAATGACTTAATGGTACAAATAAAGAACGAAAGAGAATCGGAAGTTATGAGAATACAGTATATGAGAGACTATGAATAGAGTCTATATTAGCTGCCAGAACTGCAATCTGTGGCGTTATTACGGTACAGCAGTTGCAAAGAGAAATGCACGTCTGAAAACAATTATAGCGTGACCTTGTTCGAAGGACGCGCCCAAAGTAAACAGTCACATACGAATCAGTAAAACAAGTGCAATGTCTTTTTTCTTCTTCTTCTTCTTCTTCTTCTTCTTCTTCTTCTTCTTCTTCTTCTTCTTCTTCTTCTTCTTCTTCTACTACTACTATCCTGGAGTAATTGTAGACACCTGTTCTGATTTCAGAAGCCTTATATATTGTGAATTCAAATTATTAATTTACAAATATTTTGAGTTGATAAAAATCGAACCACCGTTTACTGGCCCTCCTACATTACTAATAATCTGTGGAGCATAAAAATATGCGGCCTTTGGTATAGAGCACTTTTCCACGCGAAGAACATGTTCTCTCCATCTGTTCTCATATTCATCAACAAGTGTAAAGTAATTTCAGTAAATTAACCAACGAAATAAATTGGAAACATGAAAGTCGATTTTTAACTTAGAAATTAATTAAAAAATACCCGATAAATGTCTTGACTTTGCTTTCTCTATATAAAATATAATACAGTAGCGCAATATACACAAATTGTTTTCTGACGTAGTCTAGTCTAATTATCTTGGTTACTAAAATCAGTTTTTGGATTTCCATCATTCCTTGTTGTAGTTTCATTCCTTCAAATTTAATTTAGTACAAAACATTTTAATGTTTAATTTACATTATTATATAGCAGCGGGACTTCAGAGTGGTTTTTGTATTATTCCAGTTTTTTCATAATGCTAACAACGCCCGCTGATAATGCTAAATTGGAATTATTAAGATTTCCACTGGTAAGGAGATGTTCATGGAGCCAACTAAATGTTGTTGATAGAAATTTTCAAACCAAGATTTGAAAAATGTTGAAACAGTAAAAGCAAAACGTACATTTGTATGTTTAATTAGTCGCAGAACTTGAACCGTAATCTAACTACGATTGTGACAAGACTGTAGGAAAGAAGAGCTGGTAACAATCCATCTGCAAGACAAATGTCGAATCATGTACTCAGCAATTGATTTCGATTACACATCGACTGTTTACAGAGTCGGATCATAGAATGTCGTGGAAAAACCACTTCGTCATACTGTTAACATTAATACTTATATCTTGTCAGATATAAGACAGATCTTATATAGATATAAGATCTAATTCAGTTCAGAGTGAAATGTAGCGTCGGATATTTTTTTAATAACGTTTAAGATTTTTATTTTGAATTATAATTTATGTATTAGTTTATCTTTTTAAAATTTATGAAAGCTGTATGGATATTGTTTTATGATGCCACTTATTAGCGGCAATTTCATGGAGTGGTTATAATCATGGGTCTGAAAGACGTCTCAAATCGCGTAACAAAACTAAAGTGGGAAATGGCCGGCGACAATGCCGGACACAAGGATGAACGATAAATAAAACTATATTAATATAGACATCATTGGGATCTCTCTCTCCCTCCCCCTCTTTCCTATTCTCCTCAACTCAGAGTTTGGAGGGCTTGCAATTTCTTCCTTTCCCTAGATAGCCTCTTGATCACTACATACCTTCTTCCTTCTTTTACCCCATCCATGTACTCCTGCGTGGGCTTTCCCCTCGCACTACGCCCTTCGACCATTCCCTCGATTAGGGTGGTATGAAGCAGTTTGAATAGCGTAGCAGGTGACGAACCAGGTAACATCTTCTTTCCACAGTGGATTCAATCAACGTCCTTTTTCACCCACTCTTCCATATTTTCATCATTGAAATACAAAAGGAAAAAGGGAAGAAGTCAGATAGGTATAGACCAAAAACGTTAAAAAAGTATGGCGGATAGAATTGGGCGCACATGGCCCAAGAGGCAGAATAAAAGTGGACGCTCTTTGAAGGCTGAAGAAGACACGAATTATAAATCTACATTTCCCTCTGTACTGCCATGTCGATCCAGAAAGCGAATACATACAGACAACTTAACAAAAAGAAAAGGACTTTCTGGAAGTGTCAAATATTAATTTTAGGGAACCTGTCTGTGGGTGTCCCAAGAAGATCGGCTATAAAGAACCAGATTTACTGTTCACAGACATTACAATGTATACCAGAACATTTCACCAACGTCTAAGGTTTTAGACGCAATCAGCTAACATTGCGGCGACATTCGGTGCGAGTACATTCAGTTGACTGTGTTACAGCGATTGATTTAGGCCTGCGACTCATCCATGCACAATCATATTTAATGAATTTCTGTAACTACGATTTAGTGACATGTTGTTCACTGTTACAGACGAAACGGAATTGTTCAGTGTTCGGAATCTGAAATGTGAATTGTGCATTATTACATTTGCATAGAACTGTTTGGATTAAATGTCAGTTGGTTGTAGGTGATAGAATTAAATTTATGATTAATTTACTAATTCTATTCTGATATTTCACGCTAAACGTCGTGGAGATGTCCTCCGCTTCAGAGTGTAGTTCCGAAAGTAGAGATAACTGCTGCTGTTCTGTACCAGTAATTGTGGACTAACTGCAAATTTCGTACTCATTTCTATAACTCTAAAGCAGCAATAACTTAAAATAAGTAGTTAAATAATGTGTTCATTTGTTTTTGTTATAATGAAATTAAGCGTTCGAGAGCTGTGATCTTTCTTTACCCTGTTATCCTCGTTAATCGGCACTTTTTTTTATTAATGGTCGTCAATTTTCCAATACACGGCTAACGGAAGCTCATAACATTATCCGTCAATTTATATAAATAATCCCATAAAAACAATGCACATAAAAAGTACGTTCACCGCCACGATTTGTACGGAGGATTACAATTAAAATGAGAAGGTATGAAGAATAGTTATTCACGCGTGAGGGGAAGATTAGTTAAAAGAGTTGTTAATAATTTTTAAAAAGTGTCATATAAATTTTAAGTGTACGCTAAAAGGTGTTTTTTAAATTCACTATGATTTTTTTGTTCACCGTTAAAGTACTGATGTGTCATTTTGTCTTGGCATAGTGAATAAAAAACAAAACACACGTTTGGTGAAACCAAACACCAAAGATCTACACTTGCACAACAAAGTTACTGATGTTTTTGTGCACGTAAATCATTGTGGTAGTTTTGGTTACCGCAACTGTCGAACAGACTGTAAAACTTTAGCGAGAGAAAAGTTTATTATTTGATGTAGTAGCCTATGTACAGAGACGCTAGTTTAAAAAAATAAATGGTTTTTGTTGTCAGACGAGTGGAATCCTGTCTGAGTCGTAATAATGAATACAAGGTTCATTTAAGAGTACTTTCTTGTAGAGCCTTATAAATTAATTAAGGCTAAATATTGTTAAAATATAGACAAAATTATTTAAGTGTAATAATAATTTTAGTGACTAAAAGTATCACTAAACAACAATGAAAATTAATGTTTTTAGCTTTTTTTTTTAAATTTCATTTTAGTAGAGGTGTGAAAAAATGTCACTTTGTCTGTAGCGAACCCGAACCTCACACAGTCTCAAGACATGTTTTAAGGGTTCTGTTATAGCTCGCTCAGGCAGAAGGATAACATTCGGAAACCTCTAATGTAATATTGTGTTCTTAATTGCAGCATTTCCCGAC
The DNA here is from genome assembly GCA_034769895.1 of Magicicada septendecula. Lineage (NCBI taxonomy): Eukaryota > Metazoa > Arthropoda > Insecta > Hemiptera > Cicadidae > Magicicada > Magicicada septendecula. Next base: position 180,742,590 of record CM068369.1, on the reverse strand, counting down.
ACTGTCTCTGTACACCAATCACACTGCACCGTTAGTAAGATGAGATTACCGTTGCCGGTACTTTGCCACAATTAGCATTCATCAACCGTAGCTTATCTCCCTCATCGGAACCGACCCATTCGTGTGCAAATACATGTCAACGTAACTACATGCTGAAAAAATAATACAAATAATACCAATTGCTTTTACACCGACTGTCATCCTTCTGAGCGAGGAAGCTATGTCTTTCTGACCACACCTCAGTGTTGCTATTGTTATCCATAATCTTATCTCGTATCGCTGAGTAACACGTGACCTTATTCTGCTCACCTGAAATTATATATATGTGGCCACTGTCTGTGGCCAAAGAACACTCGACTCAAGATTATTGGATAATAAGGCAATGAAGATAACGCATGTTCTTGCCATCTGTCTGCCTAATACAATCTATCTAAACTGTGTATATTGTTACGACGGTCTATTCGATCGTCGTAGGTACAGTGGAAACAAAATAAGTACAAGACACCAATTAAGTCACTAATCACACCTTTAATTGTTACAGTAAAACAGTTCGTAATTAACAACACAGTCTCTACAACAAATCAAATGAAAATTGTACACACGCAATAAAATGTCCACAAATATTAAAACTCAATTGTATTACAATTATACCGTCCGAATATAAAACGCAACGCTTCACTACTAACTACTTGCACGTACACAGTAATAACCCGAACCGCTCTGTAAATATATCGCACTAATACTCTCGAACCGCACTATCCAAAATCTCGCATGGAACTGAAAACTAAGGCCGCTAACCGATGTATTTATAGTCACGCTCACACACCAGAAGCTTCCAAACTGCGTCTTATATCTCGTGAACTACGTAATTACTACGGCCTTGACACAGTCCGAGCGAAGCCCGGCACAGTCGAGAAAATTCTCGCAAAATGCGTCTAGTAGCACGTATACCACACGCTTACGTCGAGATCTTTCTGGCACATTCGATAAACGTGTAGATTGTTCTGTGCTGTCGTAGCACTGCCACCTCCTTAAGCCTGTTCGTCCCGAACTGGCAAAGCATCTCCGAAGTAATACTCGACCAGGCGATCTAGGTGGACGTCCTTGCGAAGGATAATTTTCCCGTTCTTCGAATTTAGTCTCGTGTGATCCGAACATCACGTTCCCAGGAATGCGAATCTTTCGCGCAACCACTAGCTTCGCTGGAATCACTCCCGATGCGTCATGTACTAATGACCTAAATACCACTGGCTGATCAAAGCTTGTTTGGTTCTCGTCAACAACCTCTTGAGTAACCTTATCTTCAGCCACTTTACCCTCGGGCGCTTCTATCAGCTCAGGAACAAGCAAGAGTTTTGTCTCGACACCCATAGTCGGCTTTCCAATCACTTCTTTTGTCGTTATACTTATTTGAACTTCCTCTGCTAGTTCTTCCTCCATTTCCGCTTGCAACAGGCAGGTTTCCTCTTGACCAGACTCGTTGACGTTTTGTTCGACTAATGCCACTCGCTTAATCGAATGGTTCGTAGACCCTGTCATTTTAGCCATGCAAAGCTTTATCTTCTCTTGACCAACTTTCAGGACATTCTCTCTTAAGTCCACAACGAATCCGTAGGCATTCATAATGTCCGTGCCAAGAATCACTTCATCGACAATGTCTGCAACGAGCATTTGGTGGCTAAACTCAAGAAGACCCAGGCGTACACGTACGTCTACCTTTCCTAGTACCTTGACGGGGCTTCCAGTCACAGTCTGTATTGTACAAGAGCTAATTAGAGGATGGCGGTTACAGACTAAGTCAGAGCGCACAATGGACACTGTTGCGCCCGTGTCAACTGTAAATGATGTTGGTTTACCATCCGCAAATCCATTAACAATCAAGTTTCCACTGATCTTATGTAGCGTGGAAACTGTGTGCTGTTCTGGGCCTTTACTTCTCCAATTGGTGCGATCAGTCTCTTCTCTCTGTATCTTCTTCTCCCAACAGTCTACCTGTAGACGACCACGTTTTCCACAGTTGTAACATTTCGGTCTTCTGTCTTTTTCAAATCGTTGCGACTCTCTTGAACTTTTGAATTGTTTGTCCGACAACACTGTTTTTCTGCACCCATCGTAACGGTAATGTGATACAGGGATCTTCTGACTGCAACGTGATGGCACAAACCCATTAATGTAGCGGGACGCTGACTTGGCAGCTTCAAACTCTAGGGCGTGAACAAGAGCTTCTGAGCTATCTCGGTGTCTTGCCATTCGTCTGAAGTTCACAATCTCCGATGCCATCAATAAATGTCTGCACCGTAAACCTTATTCGGAAGTCTTCTGGTGCTTCAGGATAGGCCAATCTAATCAATCTGTCGATACTTGCTTCAAATTCTTGAAGACTTTCCCCGGAACGTTGTCGTCTTGTTCTCAATAGGTGTTCTGGCTGTCAGGTGGCACTTTCTGTAGTAGTTCTGCCGCAGGTCCTTTTAATGCAAGAACGAGTGAAACAGTCTTGTCTTTCTCTGTCCAATTATTTGCGTATGCAGCAGCTTCAAATTGGCGGAGGTACGTTGTCCAGTGACTGCTTCCGTCAAAGGTTGGAGCTTTGACATGAACTGTCCCTACTGCAGGCAAAGTGACTTTCTCTGTTAACTTATTTTCCGTGTCTTTTTCTGTCTTTATCACTGGTACAGTCTGTTCAGAAATTTGTTTTGGTTGAATCTTCATGCACTGTTCAACTTCAATTTTAATTTGTTCTCTTATATTTGCCATTGAGTTTTCTACTGCAGATATTTTTGTTGACATAACTTCTTCCACAGTCAAGACAGATTTTTCTACATTAGCTATTTTATTTGACATGGATTCTTCTACGTCAGATATTCTGGTAATCTGATTATTGAGCTCACCTCGTAATTCACCTACGTCACCACGTAGGAGACCCAATTCTGCGGTAGTATGTTCTTGCAACTGTTTCTGCATAGTTTCAAAGAGAGCTTCCGTTTTATCTTTTTGTCTTTCTTCTGTCTCTAGCATTAGTGCTTTCTGACGTTCCTCAGATTCTTCTCTTTCTTGTCTTCGTTCTTCTTTTTGTCGTCTTTCTGCTTCTTCCGCCTCCTGTCTGCGTCTTTCCTCTGCTTCCAGCAGGAGCGTTTTCTGTCTCTCTTCCGCTTTCTCTGCATCCTGTCGTCGTCGTTCTTCTGTCTGCAACAACAGCGCCTGGAAATTTTCCATCATCTGACTGGCATCCATTGTTTTTGATTAATTACGAATTACACTCGTCTTGTACAAAGTATCCACTGTTTCCACTGTTAACCGTTCTATCCCACTTCTGACACCACTGTTACGACGGTCTATTCGATCGTCGTAGGTACAGTGGAAACAAAATAAGTACAAGACACCAATTAAGTCACTAATCACACCTTTAATTGTTACAGTAAAACAGTTCGTAATTAACAACACAGTCTCTACAACAAATCAAATGAAAATTGTACACACGCAATAAAATGTCCACAAATATTAAAACTCAATTGTATTACAATTATACCGTCCGAATATAAAACGCAACGCTTCACTACTAACTACTTGCACGTACACAGTAATAACCCGAACCGCTCTGTAAATATATCGCACTAATACTCTTGAACCGCACTATCCAAAATCTCGCATGGAACTGAAAACTAAGGCCGCTAACCGATGTATTTATAGTCACGCTCACACACCAGAAGCTTCCAAACTGCGTCTTATATCTCGTGAACTACGTAATTACTACGGCCTTGACACAGTCCGAGCGAAGCCCGGCACAGTCGAGAAAATTCTCGCAAAATGCGTCTAGTAGCACGTACACCACACGCTTACGTCGAGATCTTTCTGGCACATTCGATAAACGCGTAGATTGTTCTGTGCTGTCGTAGCAATATAATGAAACAGAAACTGGTGACAAAATTTGTCACTTACCGGAGTTTGTCGCGTACCTCGTTCTCAAAAAAAGTGACTGTTGTGAAGAAATTGGTTTGTAATGTATCACCCCCCCCCCCCCCGCTAACACTGTAGCCTTAAATGAAGTATATTTTATCACGTACATTCTATATGAGGTAGCCTTAAATGAGTATAACCTACATAGTTTATAATTTCCATTCAATAAAGCGGTGACTGATAATATAGGCTACAGTACGTATTCAGTGACTGAGACAAATACTTATTGAAACTCTAATAACACACTACTCTAAACATAGGCTATAATAATGCTTACAAATTAATTATAAAATCATTACTACTAATAATATTAAATATTAAATATTGGAACTAATGGTGTTAATAACATTACTAACAACATTTACTGCCGTTACTAATAATGTTTAGTAATTTAATAACCTCACAAGTGGGCGTTCAACTTTTACTTCTATAGGCTGTTTCTCATGCCAGGTTGTGGACCGTATTTTCTGAGTACAAGATCACATTTTTGTACTAGAAGCAATGAACACAAAAACTCAAGCACTGAAAAGTCCGAACGATTCCACACTAACATAAAATGTAACACTGCATCTACCTATTTGATAAGTAACAATAAGACCAGACGCGTTGTAACATCTTGATGTCGATTCCAATATCACGTATTGATACATTCATTTGGACTTTTCTGTGCATTGGCGAGTAAATCTTTAATCGAATTTTAAACAATAATCACATTTCTGAGCACGATTAGCCTGATTATAATTATAAAAATAATAGCTCCCTTTTGTACCACAGAAGTAGTTTACTAGTTACTGCATTCTTTGAGCCGTTCTATGAGCGTTATGCTTTAGCCGCCCGCTATTACCACAAGAGGCGATCTGGCGGGGAGAATGAAAACGCATCCCGACTTATAGCACGCCCGGGAATCGAACTAGGTATAATCGTATTTTATTAAATGTATTTACGCGCTTTCGTACACAGAAGCCGGTAAGAACTGTTTCAGACCAGTTGTGCAATATATAAAGCGACAGTAAAATATTTCCTAAGACGTCACACGAACTGTGAAACCATTAAAACTATTATTGCAATTATCTATTAAGAGAAGCTGTAAAACTTATCGTCAGCAAAAGTGCAAGTCATTATGTATACTGCATATTTTGCTATATAAATATTTCAGAAATAATTGGTTTAATCTCCACAATAATAAACAAAACATACAATCACAAGCTCTTATGTCACGCGCGCGTGAGGAGAGAGAGGGGGTGGGAGGGAGAGAGAGATTCGTCTGTTAAAAAAAACTTCCCGATGAAAAAATGTACTGATTATGTTATCTGTTTAATATAATTATATCGTTAATGAAGACGGGTTAATAGTCTCACACACAACAAAACAATCACTCAAGGAAAGAGCAGATAGTAGCCCCCTGGATGTCATCTATAATTAATTGCTTATAATTAATTAGGCCGTTAATCAATTAGCTTATCAGTGACCTTTAGTTAATGACAGCAGTCTCTCTCTACCCTATGTGTCTATCCGGTTTGTCAGTGTCGATTGGGTTCACATAATTCAATCATTTGAAATTTTCTCTCTCTCGGAATTCATTCTGTGTTTTCGAACTTATTCCTTAAGTTTAGCCTATAAAAATAAGCAGATGTGTACGTAACAATGTGCGCGCGCACATCTGCGAAAGAGGAGTAAATCTATAATAAAGTACATTATATATTTATTATTTTCACTGTAAAAAGTAACCATGACAATGTAATAAAAATTTAAATAAACTAAAAGCGTTCATTACGAAAAGGAGTAATGATGATTTGATACCTTGTAATGGTGTTTTTCAGTATAGCTAAATGCGGGCGTTCTCCAGTACACAGCGCGCATTTTCTAAACTAAAATAAACTGATTTTCTATATCATTTCATCTTTCATCGTAATGAGGATGCTTATCTCAACAACAAATTGTGGCCCCTGAGTCCTTGTAAATTTGATCGTTCTGAACCTAACTCAGTTAAGCTTTAGCTGCAAATGGAAGGTAAGGTATTTCATCTCTTCCGTACATGTCTTAAGTATATCGTGTATCTACATATTTTATTGTAAAAAGTATTATAAAAAATAAAGAAGTTACATGAAACTTCATATTTAGGCTATATTTAATAAAAATTAGAAACCTGAAAATTCGTCACTTTTAAATAAGTTTTCTGAAGGTGAAGAATACGTTTTGTGGAATAATGCCACATTTATCCAGTGTATTGATCTGCCTATACGAAAGATGATTGAACACCTGTCTTCTGGTTTGTAGATTCGGCAAAAAAATTCGAAAACTCTTGAAGCCCTGTTTAAGTTGTGGACAGTAAATAAATAAAAGGTTTTGCAAAATGTTGCGCACTTTAGTCTTTCACACGAGTGTGTGTGTTTCTGTTTCGTAAGTAGGAGTTCATTGAATTATATTGATATTACGCGGAATTGAATTTCATTTACAGAATTTCACTTCTGCTTTTTGTAAATTATACGTACATCAAATACAAACAGGTAGAAAAAGTAACAATTTTCTTTCAATGTGAGCGCAATTAATATTGAAGGCGTTCAGAGCACCTGCCGCATTACCGTACGACAAAGTGGCATTTCTGAATATATACTTGCACTTGCAAATAGGTCAACGCGTGCTCGTTTTGGGCGAAGTTGTTCACATGCTGATAATTAAGGTATTGGCATGTGCCGGCGCTGGGCATCTGTGCATAACTTGAAGGGAATATTTACGCTAACTGATGTCATCAAGTGGATGGATAATCTGCAAGTGAAATATATACAAAGTTAAGCTGTGCTTGCAATTACTTGGGTGGCTGTAATTACAACAGGAATTATTGCGATACAGAGTAACAGTTTTCAGAAAAGAAGGGCTACAGTAAAATTACAAATAAACATTATTGTTAAATTGTATTACATTAATGGAAGAGTTGATTCCTTGCACGTATAGTAAATGCAAGATGTATGTAAGTCATAAATTTTGTTCACGTAATATGAGGAGTAATGAGAAGGACTAAAATGTGAAACGAAAAGTAAATATTATTCTTTTAAAAAAGTCGACTGCCCTAACTCAAAATTGAAGAAAACTATTAAACATAAGATTAAAGTAAGCCTTGATTACTAACGTTAAATAAAAACAACGAAGATGTCTATAAATCACAAGTATTTTTCAGGTAATGTGGGGAGTAATACTAGAAAAAGAATGTTGGGGAGGCCTTTTGGTCAGCGCAAGCGAGGAAGACAAAGAACAAGATTCTTACATAACACAGACCTAGGAACTATTGAAGTGAGAAGGTGACGACGGCGGGCAGTGGGTGGAGGCAATTGGAGGAATATCCTGAAGGTTATGGGCCTTGAATGTGAGGAGAAAAGAGAAAGCGTTTGGAGAAAAATGAGAAATAGGAAATATAAATTTTTTTAAATTATATTTTTCCAACACAGAATTGAATAGAATGTTGATTTCTTCAAATAAACGAAGAAAATATACACCGGATGCAACAATGAAATTTGTTCAATTTGTGATTAATCAGCTGTAGAAGTTAACGTCATTTCCAAGACACAATAGAAGACAGTAACAACGAAAACCATCTTTATACCTCTTGAAGGCTCTATTCATTCTGATGTCGATTCGAATTCATACCACATAAGAAGAACGGGACGTTGCCGATCTAAATAAGAGACTTGTTGGATCTGTTTCTCACAAAGGTGTGAACAGATAATAATGTATATTCATTCTCTCTAGGAAATTAATCATATGAACGAGATCGTAAATTTCTCCCTTCTAAATTCCATTAGGTCGTAGGAACCTTTTTCTTTCGCAGTACTTGAACATTCTTTCTTGTAGCGTTTGGTCACATGGTAGTATCGTCTGATCCAGACGATCAGTGATCTTTTACAACGCTGTCATTACTCCTCGTCCACACTTTATTATACGAATTTTTCCTTACCATTTTGTTTTCTTATCCGGGCTTCATGCAGACAAAGTTCCAGTCCGGTCTGTAATATTAACTTCAGCAAATTACGATTGTCTATAGTGAAATTTAGATAGGCGCGTATTTATGGGTTTTCTTCCCAAATACTAACAAGGGTAAAACGACTAACTATTCAAGGTTGACTAGTTGAAGAATGACTGTAATTGGTAAATTTGTCGGCGCGGGTTTCGTCTTAGGCAATATCCAACCTACACACGCACGATTAATTCTTGAAGGTGTTTCAGTAATGTAGTGGTTCTAGGAAGGTATTTCCATTGTGTCTAATCGGTTCTGATAATATAATACGCTTGTTAAGAATGGATTGCCTATTGTCGTCTCGAGTGTGTGTGTGTGTGTGTGTGTGTGTGTGTGTGTGTGTGTGTGTGTGTGTGTGTGTGTGTGTGTGCGTGCGTGCGCGCGCGCTCGCCTGTTAAGGTCTTTATCGATTCTAACATCTCTCTGTGGTACAACAGGTTCTTTGTAGTAGTTGAGTAATAAGAGACTGCTTCCTGCCACTAGTTCAGTGTTACGTGGTTAACGGTTACCGATAACTCGACAGGTTAATAATGTATGAAATATATAGAATCGATATTTTTTAAATACAGCCGTATCTGATTGCGTAATATTGGTTTTTGAGGTATTCAGTTGTTTCTCTAGGCCAACGACTCACCAGGTATCAGGTTTTGTATTTTATTATTTTATGTATGTGAAACATTACGAGACATTAGCGCTTTTCACTACAACAGATTTAAAAATATAATTATAATAATAATAACCTTTTAGATATTATAACGCTGTTAGAGACGTAACAGCGTAAAACGTTGGTGATAACGTATGAAACTTTGTTACGTACCCGTGACGGTGGTGTGTTCACTAATTTTACGCGTTCTGAACTTGTAACGTCATTAACATCCACGCTCAACGGCACACGTACTCCTCTTGTCAGCATCGCTTGTTCAGAATATTATAGTTTGTAAAGTTTGCTCGGTGAAACCCATTTACATTCTACCTTTACAAGGACCCAACACGACTGCCATAACGCCGCACTCGCATTACCACGTCAACGTCATATTCCTTTGCCTAAAAGGCTGAAGGTGGGCGCTTCACCAACCCACCCACGTTTAGAAATAGCAAATAAACACATCAGGATTGAGGTTATACCAATTAACGATACAAACAGGAAAATGCCATCTATGCGATACTGTGAATAAATCGATTGTCAGTTTTGATAACATTTAATAACCAATTTCCTGCCCTTCGTTATTCAAATATTTAGTTTATCATTGTCCCTCGAACGCACGCATAATTGAGACATAATTCATATTTCACAGCACGCTTCTGTAACGCTGCAGCTGTTTTCATCTTCAGCTGATGTTTTAAAAATATTAAATTAACCCCGCTGCTCTTAAGCGTCTTCAGATATCTCTAACGTGTCATTTTAGACGTCGCGAATCAATAATTTATTCATCCCCAAGGAAATCAGAAACGACACTGACGTCAGAATAAAAAGAGGCCATATCCGCTTTACTGAAGCGTTTGAATTTTTAATATTAATAATAAGTATTCAATGAAACGCGTAATACTTTAGTTCACTGACCCACGAAAACGCCTCTTCGCAATGCTAGCGATTTGTTGAAACAGCGAACGAGAAACAGGAGCCGCATGCCGATAATACACTTCAAAAAAAAAAATGTTTAGCATGATGATGATGATGATGATGTTTCACAGTCCTGAGGCTGTTTATTTTTACGTAACGATAGAGGACACTTACATGTTAGCCATAATTATCAATAAATTTCAACTGTAGGCAATTATTTTCCGGTCCCACAAATCAACACTTGTAGACGAACTCATAAAACTTCCAAGAGTGTGGAAAATTTAATCACTCTAAATCTTGAAATGTAGAAAGTGATAACAAGACTTTACAGTAAAGAGAACACTTGCTCTTTCACGATTTCTTCTAGTATTATCATTATATTGTACTGTTATTGGTTTATTTCATATTCGTATCCGTTTAATGGTACTTTCCATGTCTATTTCATCCTCAGCAGTATCTGATTTCACAGCTAATAAGTTTTAGCAAAAAATATACGGGAAACCCAATAACACTAACAGTAATTAGAATCTAAAGAGTGGATAAGCTGGTAAAGCTTAGCTAAGCAAAAAGAAAAAGGTTAGTGAAAGGATCCTGGCACAAGAAGAGACTGTAGCAACAACTGCAGCTATTGCCAATATCGTTACCACTAATACTGGCAAAATTGACTTTGAATGTGTGAACAGCGCTGTGCATTGACAGTTTTTCAGCCATTCCACTTACACTAATTAACAGAACTCGTTCTCTTTTCGATTACCAACGGTTTCTACTTCATAATTTAGGCTACATCGTGTATAGTTGGATTATTTTATAATGTTATTTTTGTTTAGATTGTTTGTTCACTAACCTGTTTTGCTGTGTTGCTTCTGCGCAAACAACGTTGCCAGCTTATGTGATTACCGAACATGAAAATCACGGTAAACTGCACATAAATAAAATCAATACTCAATCAATTACTACACTCATGCGGGCGAGCATTTTAATGATTCAACAAGCACTAACATTATAATATCAAAAACTATGTAAATCACACTTTATTTGCATCTATAAAAGCATTGTTTTATGTTTTGACTACTCAATACCGTGGATCAGTACACACCATACTGATAGGGCAGCACAAAGAGAACTTGTTGCAATTAATTTCTAGAGCCTGAAAACACTATTTTCGTGTGAATTTCTTGCCGTAAGATAGAGCAGAAGTTGTACAACATGTGGTCTTACATACAGTACAGATATGTGTAAATAACGAATTCGGGTAACTTCACCAAAAGGAACCTTCGATAAAGTTTCTGGTAATTGTTCGTAATGGTGGCCAGTCGTCTTTTTCTAACAACCGGAGGTCTGATAATCGAATCGGTTGGGCACGTGGCAAGAAACAACTCTTCTTCGACTAAATTAAATTTGGATAGTGGTCCCGGAAAAAAAGAGCGTGGAAAAAGCGCCCAAGGGATCGATGGAGGACCTGACTGATGAGACGGCTGGAAACCTCTGGAAGCAAATTGGCAATTAGGGAATGGAGAAGAGTTGTTACGGGCGCTGTGAACGTGTAGCAGTGAATACTGCAGAGAGAGTGTTTTGTAGCGAGTAGAGACAGCGTTAATAGGATTTCAGAATGATTAAAGTAACGCTACGCCCCAGAAGAGACAAATTTATAAACTCGCATCGCTCACAGAATATCCTCAGCGTTATTATGATGGCTTTTAATCCCGCTGATGCCGTTATCAACATGATTCATTTCGTCCAGTAATGGACTTCGACAAACAGACCAGCGGTTATCAATCGATCCATCTTTAATACGTTTCGACGATTCGCATTTCCAGGTCCTTTCACAGTTCGACCAGTGATAAAGCAGTAATTGCCTTTCATTATTAGCGTTATATCGATCATTGCCACAAAGCGATAAAGTATTCACCGTTCGATTCACGTTACAGCTTAATGGCTTGACCTGAATAGATTTCAAAAAACATAATACAGTTTAGTTTACCACTGCTTCAGCTTATGTTACTGTTGCGTCTTGTTACTGTGGCATCTGTCCACCTGTTTTTGGTACTCATAACTACGAATATCCGCTAAATCACGTCCTTCAATCACAATAGTCTCCGTGTTATTTTCGATTTCATTTTTATCGTTCTGCCCTCAGAAATCTCAGCTTTTTAATGTTTTCCGGTTTATATATGGTCAGGAATATTTTATGGTCAGGAATATTTTAGGACCAAATTCCTAAGGATTGATCTGGACATTTCCTCATGTATGTATAGTGTGTGTGTGTGTGTGTGTGTGTTGTGTGTTGTGTGTGCGCGCGCATAGATTCGCTCACAGCTATATAAGATCTTTTAATCCTAATCATTTGCTTCTGCATTTGAGATCACACATGTATTTCTGGTTATAACAAAGGTTTAACCAGCTTTTATATAGCCTAGACCTGAAGACGGATGAAGATTTACAGTGATCGATACTTTTTTTTTTTTTAATTGAGCGTGTCCTCTTCTAGGTCACCGACTCAAGACAAACACTTGTATCATTGTCGATAACTTGTTTATTACCAATATCATAAATAATTTTTCACATATAAAAATATAACACAAGAAATACAATTTCGGCCACAACTGTGATAACGATTATTTAATTTATGCAAACAAAAATATGACATACAAAATTAATATTTAACCACAATGTGGTATCAAACACGCGCTAACTCTGCTTCTAACTCACCGAACTCTGAGTCTAGAGACCCACACTCACTCTCTGTCTCTTACAGTTCTATATGACGTCATTCACAAACATGAGTCACTTAATAGTCAAAATCGTTGCAGTCGTAACAAGAACCTTGTAGAAAGAACTATGTTTTAACTATCAGTGTATAGTAGCCTACATTGATACGGACCATTATAATGTATTGTATAAATAGTCTCTATCAATTTACATAAGTTATACGTCAATATTGGGTAATGTAAATACACGGGAGTAACGACCTTCGTACTTATTCTAATAGTTCTAATAATATGGCAAATACTTTTAAGAATACCAATCACAAAATCGCTTAATGTATTATACAGTATTCATAAGATTACTCTGAATGTTGGTGTGAGTTGTCTAGTATACAACAAACGATAATTAATGTTCGACTTATACTGTTCAGTACTATAGTTCAATTCCAACAAAAAAGTTCTGCAGTAAAATCTTACAAAATAAATAATAAAATCTTTATTTTCTGGCGTATTATGTAGGCTTCTCCACTCACTTGTCTTCATTATCTCCCTTAAACAACAGGTCTTTTTGACTCTTTTAGGTCTTGTCTGTCCTTTTTCTTCCTAAAAGAACAGGTTCAGTTATAAGCCCAGGACATCTAAATAACGATAACTTAAATTTAATAAAAACATAATAATAAGTATAAATGTAAACAGAATTGTACAAAGTTATATTCATATTGTTAAATTTTTAACTCAGTTTTTCTTGCAGCTTTACTACAATCATCATAAAAATAATTAACCTCTATGAATGTATTGTTGAATTTTGTAGTTGTAGAAAAAATTTTGTAGCCTCTGTTTGTGATAAAAATTATATCGTAATAATTTAATTTTGACATAACTTAAATATGAAATAATTTTACAGTTAAATTTAATATTAATTTTCCATTCACTAAAATGGAAAAATATATCCATAAACAAATGTATTATTTTTTTTAAGTTATTGTTCTACCACGGCCAAACAGCCCGGTAGATATTTCAGATACAACTGACACCGACCGTGAAAGCCTTAGAACAATATTTCAGAAAGTTATAGGCCTATTTACGATAGTTGTAGTTTTTGTTTAGTAGCCTATCAGGAATAAATGGTTAATAACAAATACTTCACTGAAGATAAGACGAAAGCTTTCTTTCGAAAAACAGTTATTACGTGTAGTTTATGTGATCCATGATTGCCAATCGAATCTTCATTGAAACAACTGTAATTAAGTTCCAGAATATATGTATTAATTTCACATTTCTTCTGTAATCAAAAGCGTTCACAGACAGAATTTCATGTCGACAATCTTCACGTTACAACCGCCTTTAAGAAACAACTTTAAAAGTGTCCATAACCCCATACTTGTTTGCGAAACAGAGTACATGAAACTCAAGATTTTAGTTTAAAATTTTTACAGCAACTCGTAAAGCTGAAAAACATGGAAAATTTTATGTTTCGACAAAGCGAAGCATAAAGAAGTGATTTAAAGTCATTTTTAACGAGAGTAAGAGGAAACGTGCAGGCGCAGTGCAACAAAAAATACATTTTTTAGTACCACGTATTTACGGAATATAAACTTTTGATGAAGGCGACCGTTACAGGAGTACGTAGCCTAAGTTAGTAAAATCTTAACAACGCGTACACGCGCCCTAACTCACAGCTATAATGTACTCTGCAGTAACCCGTGTAACGACAGTGTATTTAGTTACAGCCCTATTATAAGTTAAACGTAAGAACCTCTCGGGGTGATTATTTATTAATATTTTGTTGGGAACCATACGTTGATAATGTGGTGCGTCGGGGGGCGCGTGCGAGCGCGACTGTAATCCAGAAATATGGTGACTACTATACCAATGACAAAGTATTAACCAACCAACCAACCCCTTGCACATAAATGAGTCATGGGGATGTATCGATTCCCGCCCGTCCGCGCCACAACGCCCCTCCCTGCCTCGTCCAGCCTCTGCACTTCAACAACAACGCAGACTATTCTGCTAACCCGGGGCTAATTGTTTCCACATATAATTACTTAGTCTGCTAGTTCTGTTGTCAGCACCGATTTTCAGTTTTACTACGTTTTGTTTTTCTGTCCACTTTCGTTACGTTTGTTACCCGCACGTCTTGGAATGTGATTCTGATTTAGATTCACCTCGCGCTTTTTAACCACTGTTTCTACAATTTTACAGTTCTTACTGTACTTGTGTCATGGTTCTGAAGTCGGCTGAAGAAAGCAATAACTAAGGAAAATATGAAATTATTGTGTTGTGTTAACTGATGGGAGTGTGTAAATAGTGTTAACTGATATTTTTGGATTTATCTCGAAAGCGAGAAAGTTGGGTCGCTTCTCAAGCAAACAAATAAGCATTAATACTATGATTTTTTTTTTTAGCAGTTACTTATGGCATTTACCAAGACGCCAGTTACCACTTCATTATAAATATTCAGACCTGTTACTGTTCGACGCGATCGTGTGAAGAATCGATTTTTAGCTCTCAGGTGTTCTAAATAGACAATTCAGTCTTAATGAACTTGCAAAAGACACTAACAACGAATCTGAAACACTTAGAAATCTGAATCTCAAAATAAACGGGTCTTAAAATTTTAGTTAGACGTTGCTAATATTCTTTGAGAATATGTTTTTACCCGAATGAGTGGAAGAAAATGCCGAATAATAAATGTGGAAGAAGTTACAGAATAACTTGATTATATTTTCTAACATGTATGTTTTTTAAAAATTAACACGAGGCTTTTAGGCTCATTATATTATTGATAAAACAAGCGAACATTACCGTTCTTCGATGTTAGTTGGATCTGCCGTTTCTAGTTTCGCTGGCCAACATTACGTCATGTAATTTTTTAGTAATTTTATACAATTTTAATTTTCCAATTCGTATAGCCTAATACAAAATTGTAACTCAACCACACACTTTCGTTGAAATTTTTCTTAATCAGTGGTTCAGTATTTTAACGTGTTGTTAATTGCTTAACCCACAACTGTGATCTGTGAAGTTTGAACGTATAACTTAATTATATTTTTTATTTTTTCAGGTGGGTCTTACTTGTCAGGATTTTGTGTAGAATCAGTGTGATGTATACAAACTAAAGTGTTTTTCCAGGTAAGTGTTTAATGTGGTTAAGTCTCAGTGTTCGAATTTATTTGAACGTATATAAAACATGCATAGTTTATATAAAAATATATGTACATATTTAGTTTTATATATAACATCTGTTGTTCGTTAGTCTAGTGGCTAACGTTCGTGTGTCTCAGGTCCGAGAGGATGCAAGTTCGAGTTAAGTCTGAATGGTGTTAAACGACATGTTACCTTGAAAGTGAACAATGTTCCTCTTTGAGCCCAGTGAGTAGCTTTGGTATGCAATGCCTCCTGCCAGAGAAAGTCAGAATTACTTCTGAGGGAGCTAAGCAGTAGCCTGTCTGACAAGCCTCGGCCCATATTGGGCTGTCGTGCTAAGAGTAGGAGTTATTATCAAGGGAATCTGATAGGGTCCTATATATTTCTGGAATGATAAGGACCAAAACATGTGATTTCAAACAGTTAAAATATACATTTCAAACATTATAAAATTTATGTTTTCAGCAAAGTTAAAAAACAGAACTCTCGAGAAAATGGAATAAAGTCATAAATCTCTGACAATTAATAAGGTAACATGGTGAAGTGGCTCTGTCAAAATACTAACAAATAAATGTTCTAAAAGTCAGTAGATCATACTTTTTGTGTGCACAAATTTTAGCACTTCTTATACTTAGTTTATAGTATCACTCACTCACTCACTCTCTCACTTTCGCTCTCTCCCCCTCTCTCTTTTTCCTTTAATAAACATCAGTGTCTGATACGATGTGGAGCTCGCAGGTTATGTTTTGGAAAGTCGAGGGTGAATATGCAGACGCCTTTAAATATTCATCATTTCGGTAATTCGTTCACGTTGTCTTTGTACGTGGGTTAGGTCAATCAAACTGTTCCCGCTGCCTTCCTTCGCTTTCAAGGATGTCTGCGGTCTCTTCTTCATTATGGTATCTGTTACAAAGAAAAGTCTGAAGTCTGTGTCTTCTATTCTTTTCTTTGCATCTATTTTTGTATTTTTGTTTATCATCTGATATTAGTCACCTTGTGTGAGGCAGTTACATTAAATTATTCACATCAATAATCTTACCTGATCCAATAGCCATAATAATATTACCGAATGAACAGCTTTAATGTCTTTTATTTCTGTCAATGGTTAATTGAGCTTATATTACATTAATTTTGTTCTATTTTCTAGACTCATTAAGCTAAAATACAAATTATAATTCAATACCAAGTTAGGAGACCCGAGAGTTTATTCAATAGCTACTAATACTGTCGGGATTAAAATTATATTTATAAATTATTTTAAGACCGTATTAACTGGAAACGTTTTGCACGCGATTTGTAAGGTATTTAACCTATACAAACGATATCACTTGATTATCGATCGTAGCGTCAACGGCGCATCGCGCTGGCACGTTATCCAAACACTGGGGAATCGCCATTCACAGTGTGTTCTCAGGCGATTTGTTGAGCACCTAATTAAATTGTCGCATCAGAATTTTAATTGGACACTCCTTCGTTAAACGCGTGTTTTCCTCCACAGTATACCACTTTCTATTTCGATATTTTTTTACACCCGGTTAATACTTTTACGTATTATTAATGATATTTAAGTTGAATTAGAAAAATGGCGGGCATATCGTAGGACGCGGATGATAACGTCTGTCTCTCTTTTCCTCTCTCGTCCCCTCTCTCTGGCCGTTTCCCAGAGACGGAGGAAGAAAGTATATGCAACGCAGGAGTATTATTATTAAATTAATAAAGATGATGTAAACCGAAGCATCAATCAGACAGCTGAGTTCACAGCTGAGTTTGACAGCGGCAATAACTCCATGGCCAGTGTAATTAAATGAAGACAAATTGATGAGCGAAGTAATTACGTACGTAGCTGGCACAAAGCGATTATTTATTGCTTATGCACGGGGATTTCGGTGAATTAAACCGTGTGAAATGCCGTGATGAAATAGTACGGGTGTGCGTGCGCCGCGTAGCTGAACCGTCAGAAACAGAATAAAGTTTAACGCGTCGCTCTTTCGTCTCTGTATTAACAGATGGCACAGAGAAATTTTCTATCAGGTTTCCTGTGCTGAAAATATTAAACGTTTACTACCTTTAGTACCGGTGAAAACTTACCGCACACAGTAACATTACTAAACACGTAAACACATTACTCAACATGATGACTCGAAAGTGTACGGAAGGTGCTACAGGATTCATTTTTCAAGGGTACACGAACCCATTATGATCAATTATACCAAGTTATTCTACTTACTGTAGATCATATTAGAGTTCCTAAGGCCTTCACGGCCGGCGTCCACATGGTTAGAAACATAATTGACCGGGCTGTTAGGCCATGGTCTAGAGTCTAGAGTCTATGCTGACAAACGTGTCGGCCTAACCATCGGAGGCCATCATCAGTGTCGGTAACAATTGGCACGTTGTCCACCAATTCAGCCAAGTGATAAGGTAGAGACTATCGTCTAGTATAATCTCAATCTCATCACTGATGATGGCCTCCGATGGTTAGGCCGTGGTCTAGAGTCTATGCTGACAAACGTTTCGGCCCCACCATCGGAGGCCATCATTAGTGTCGGCAACAATTGGCACGTTGTCCACCAATTCAGCCAAGTGATAAGGTAGAGACTATCGTCTAGTATAATCTCAATCTCATCACTGATGATGGCCTCCGATGGTTAGGCCGTGGTCTAGAGTCTATGCTGACAAACGTTTCGGCCCCACCATCGGAGGCCATCATTAGTGTCGGCAACAATTGGCACGTTGTCCACCAATTCAGCCAAGTGATAAGGTAGAGACTATCGTCTAGTATAATCTCAATCTCATCACTGATGATGGCCTCCGATGGTTAGGCCGTGGTCTAGAGTCTATGCTGACAAACGTTTCGGCCCCACCATCGGAGGCCATCATTAGTGTCGGCAACAATTGGCACGTTGTCCACCAATTCAGCCAAGTGATAAGGTAGAGACTATCATCTAGTATAATCTCAATCTCATCACTGATGATGGCCTCCGATGGTGGGCCGAAACGTTTGTCAGTATAGACTCTATTCCACGGTCTAACTGTCCGGCCAATAATGTTAGATCATATTGTTAAGCTAAATGAAGAAAGCCAAATGAAGATGGGCAGACGACTTAACACAATTGACGGGGTTAGCGTGGAAATGATTGGCGACAGACCGAGCTTCTGAAGAGGCTACAGGAAGTGTACGTATTTAGTCATAGAAGAGTTAAAGAAGGCTGAAAGGACAATAAGAAATATTGATGATTTCACGTGAATGCTGTGTATGTCTAACAAAATCGATCCAGACTGCTCTTTCATTTGTCGAAATCCGGGTAATTCTCAGTTAGTAGCCTATCTGTGATTTGCGGATACATCGTTTCTTATTGTTTTCGTCTGTTTTCCGTAAGTGTCTTCAATTTTCGATTTGCGTAATCTAATTCTTAACTGTTGTCTGTAAACTGTCGAAGTCTCAGTAAACTGCAAAGGACTGTAAAGGTAGAACCATAACCAGGGAAGTCCAAGAATTCGAAGAGGAAACCAACTTTTGACTATCTGAAAAGAGACTGCAATTTGCAAAAGTTGAATGCCAAATGGACACGTTATAAGTAACAAAGCCGCTTTAATGTAGTTCGTAACATGCTTTAAATAAGAATTCTTAATGTCACTTTTATCGACAGTATTTCGTCGCTACATGATGATAGGAACTATAATTATTGTCGAGGCGACTGTTATAATACATTATCTGCCATGCGTCGCAAACAACATACATTTGACGTGATTAAGCATGTAGCAATGGTTAGAAGAACAGGTTGCATGCCGGGTTGCTAAGGGATCCTGACTGTTAACGTCTTCACTTGGAATCTGATGCTTGAGAACGGTCAGTTATGGAACAAGAATCCTGTTTTACTTTGGCTGACTGGCAATTTAAATACCAATAACTTTAAAAACAATCTCTAGGGAAAGCTACAGAAAGTGATAATAATTCCAGCCGACTACAGTGACATATAATATCTGTATGAGAATAAACAAATTAAAGTAGGAAATAGCCTACACAGTCTGACGAGTTTCGGGTGATATGGGCTTATGTTAAGAGCGAACTTTGCGACCTGTACCCTTCAAGTTGTACTTGGTTGCGTTCTGTATGGAAGAATTCCATTCTCACTAGTATTGGAAATGGGAAGTAATGGAGGGATGCTGGTAAGATAGAACAAGCACTTAATTATAATTACTTTGCGAATAATGAGATCAAGAGAATTTGAGGATGATGACATGATAAGACAAATCCATAAAGTTCATTAGAAGGAAGAAAATATAAACGAGTATTTGCATCTGAGGTGTGTTAGGCTTATGTACACGTCTTTGGAAGTGGATGAAGAGGGACTGGGATGCAAAGACGCTCAACAAAAAATCTGAATTATAGAAGCTTAGTTTTTGATTCGGAAGTCCAGGAATTTATAAAGAAGAAGAAGAAGAAGAAGAAGAAGAAGAAGAAGAAGAAGAAGAAGAAGAAGAAGAAGAAGAAGAAGAAGAAGAAGAAAGAAATGGTTAACTACTAAAATAGATTTTCTTTAGAAATCGAAGGTCTTGACGAACCAAGACCAGATAAGATAAGGAGTAAAGTTATATGGAAATTTGGAGAGATATCTTCTTGACGACACTCAGCAAAGAAACTTATTTGATTTGAGACTTGAACAAAATGTAGGAAGACAGCCTTACCAATCGGGCGTTAGAAGAATACGATAGGCGAAAAAAGCCTAGGGAAGGCAATATAGAAAAGGCTATGATGGCGAAGAGTCCATAGAAGCTTGACCTAGTTGGGAAGTTGGATAGCACTGGGTTGCTTCGTATCCATTTTTGACGACCAAAGATAGGGAAAATAAAAAAGAAATGATAGCAACAAGGCGACGAAATATACAAAAAGACGTGACAAAAGTATCAAATAAAATACTGTTACGGCATTACAGAATAATCTACGTGTTTCTCGAACGAACCAGTGGAATCCGGCTGTAATGTTGTGTGCGTACGTGATTCTTAACATGCGTTGCGAGATTGTTCCGGGCTCACCGGTCCGCGCCTGCTGTGTGCAAGGCCGCAACCAATTATGTTCTGGTGTTTTCTAGCAGCATTCTTGACGCGCAGTATGGAATATTCTGGTATTTCGGCGGGGTATAAATACAAGTACTCAGCGACGCTCAGTCAGTTTGAGTTGCGATTGATTCGAGTGCGGTTCGTAATATTGTGGCGAAGTGTTACGTGTTTTATAATCGTGCGGGACAATTTTAATACAGTTGTGTTTTATATTAGTAGACACTTTTATTGCGTGTGAACAATTTTTATTTGATTTGATGTAAGAGACTATCTTGTTGATTACAAACTGTTTAATTGTGATAATTAAAGGTGGTGATTAGTGACGTAACTGGTGTTTTGTATTTTGTTTTTCACTGTACCTTACGACGATCAGTAGACCGTCGTAACAATACATATTAATGTTTGAGAATTAACAATCGTTTTCAGAAATAACAAGAAGTAGCAACTCAATAAGGTCGTATAATTATTTTGCGAATCATAAAAAATGTTATCTGTTAGTATTCCCATAAAATATGTGGTAGCCACAACTATTTACTTAACGTTTAAAATTGTAGTTAAATAAAGTGAATGCATATACAAATATGTTTTACGTTATCTTAGCATTACTGCAGTATTTATTGGTGCGGAATAAGATTTTGTAATTAACAAGAAATTATTCTGTATTTAAGATTTTGTAAGACCTATTCCATTAAAGTTTAATAAGTATTCGACTGTATACTATCTAATTTGTCTCTTTGTTGAACGTCGTGTGAACGATAACGATAGGTAGCCTGCGATGAAACCATTGTATAGGTTAAGCCTACGTCTAGGATCAATAGTTGGTATATGACTGATAGCTTTGGCCGTTTTGTATTTCGTAACAGTAAGAATCTGGCTGTGTCGTATTATGAACAGTTTTCCTTACAACATGCGCATTCGTATCTTTTTTGTAGTACTTATTTTTTGTCGTAATGCACGAATACCTCTGGTGAATCTGCTGTCAAGTGTGTTTTGCTTTTATCTGCATGCCTTGTGTATCGTCACTCACTCTCTCTCTCTCTCTCTCTCTCTGTGAGTATGACAAGTACGTCTTAAGAATATAATCTGTTTTCAAAGCTTTCCTACCTCAGCCCGCCCCATACCCCCGCTCGCTGGCTGGCGTCCCGTCTTCCTTCTGTTCTCGCAGTATATAAATTGCATCTTATACATACTTCGGTATTACTTGAACGTTTCTTTTATTAAATCTGCCTTGGAGTACTTTTTTATTAATGTGGCTATTCCATACAACGTTCATGCGACAAGTTGGATTTAAAGTTACCTTTGTGTCGCTTTGAATGTATTCTGTTTCACTCGAATCGTCATGATTTATTGTTTCTTTTGTAATGATGTATTCTCTCTCTCTCTCTCTCTCTCTCTCTCTCTCTCTCTCTCTCTCTCTCTCTCTCTCTCTCTCTCTCTCTCTCCCTCTCTCTCCCAACACACACACACACACACACACACACACTGTATACACAACATATACTGTATACTTTTTCACTTAAACATATAAAATGGTCTATCTGTCTTCACAATGACAGCATTGTGCATTTCCTCCTCCTGTCCTTATCCAAATCGTACACAGGATTTAGCTTCTCAAGGAATGCAGAAAATTTTTACAAACTGTTATTAGCTGTTTACCTCTGGCAGCAAGTGTATGCCTATTCGAGCCCCGTGAGATGGTTCCCCATCAATCCAAATGGGTCCTGGACATATAGCACGGTATCGTAGCAGATAATTTCGGAATTATAACTGTAGACTTTAGGAGATTACCCGTGTCCACCCATCCCATAACAGAGTCTAGGGCTTTATCGGCATGACACCAATTTTATTCAGCCTTGCGTTCTGCTCTTGTCAAAAATAAGATGGGATGTTTTTAATGCTATAAAGAAAAGTGAATCAGAATCACACCTCTCTCTTTCTCTTCCCTGTGTGTGTGCGCGCGCGTGTGTGTTATCTACATCATCTCGACGCTACATTCTTACGTGCACGAGTAATTTAATTTCTGTAATGCGGTATAGGCTACGTTTCACGAGCAAACTTTGAAGATGCAAGCCGTGCGTGCTTGTAAAGTATAAATCTGCAGCAAGTGCTATGTTAATCTTGCATGTAAACCGTGACGTCACAATAAATTAAAGGAATTAATAACACTGCAAGCAACCCGACTGCAATTAATGTAATTCATTTGTCCACGTCTGTGCGGATTTGTGTGCGCGCGTGCGACCGGATGTACGTGCAGCGCTAGCGCACGTGAATCTGTTTAATTATATCGATTAAAAGTGTACTTTTTAAATTATAAAGTACTTATAGATTAATTTTAATTAAAAAACACTACTTCTTTCACTGAAGTGCACTCCTTTACACTCACTCATTCTCTGCTGAGTAGGCTGATACACAGAACACTTAAATAAAGTAACCTATACACTAGTTTTAAGTAAATACAATATATTTGTCAAAAGAAAAAAACAAGTAATATCGTCTTTTATCATAAGAGCTTATTGTAAAACACTTATAGTATTACAAAATTTTACTTTCTTCAATAACAAAAAGTAATGCTTTGCGAAGACACGGGGCCTGACGTGGGCAGTCAGGTCGGCCCGTTAATGCTCTCCATCTGTTTGTTTTGGATTCGGTATCACCGACTAAATCCTCCCAGTAAATCTTCATTTCTGGCAATCCTACTGCATTAAACGCAAAGTGTGCGTTCGGAAACACCGGCAAAAAACCTTGGCTTACGTCAGCTAAAAGCACATAATTCCCTCAGCGAGCGAGCCCGCCCACCCACGCTAACAACATAAGCCGTCCACTTAGTGGACGCACGTCATCTCGCCGATTACAATACGATACAGTACTTAGTGTCATTTCTTTGATAAAATTTGTAATTATAAAACAGCTATTAAAAATATAGGTCATGCAGAGAACATAACGAGTCTGTTTCTCGATTCCACGTACAGTACTTTCTTTACTGGCCTTGGTTTCCACAACCTATTGCCCCTAATCGGCAACAAGCATGCCGAGGTTTTCTTTTGTTAACGCTTCATTTCTTACATGAAAATTAACCGCCGATAATAAATAGGTTTACGTGTTTTCACTAAACCTTCGACCCAACACTCTTACATAATTACGTACGTGAACAACATTTAGTGGTGGTTGTTCCAACAATAACTCTTCTAACGTGTTCTAACCTACGATTAACCTGTTCTAAACACGTTGTGGAAGAATAGTTTTAAAATGTATAACCTTGACCTGGGAAACAATTGTTTCTCTTTGTTTACGAGAAATGTCATTTCAGACAACGTTATAAATGCCAAGGCGCCCACATTCGTGAATGAATAGTCTGCTGTTTATACTGTTCGGCGAAGAATAGAAGCTTTATAGGCGCACCAGTCTGACGGTGGTACCCAGAAACCGAACATGCAAGGAAGGTCCACGTTGAGACACGAAGGTATAGATGAGTTAAAGGATTCGACTAAGTAGTAATACTCGAAACGTCACAATATTGTAGGCTACCTTTCAGTCAGTACAAATCGTAAGAATCACTTAAGACGGAACAACGCAAAGTTCTTACTAGCATGTCATTCTGGACACACAGGCAACAATCACGGAAATTTAAACAATATAAGACGTGTCTGAATCTTTAACTCGTATTAATAAAACCTGAAAACGTAACATAACATTGTTAGAAGAGAAAGACATTTTTTAATGAAGATATCAGACAAACAACGGAGAAGAAAATCGATAAATATTGAAAGACAGATTTAGAGTATGTTTGGGGGGGGGGCTATAGTGATAGTAATAACTGTTTTTCGTACATGTGAAGCAGTAGGCTACTGTGAGCCGCTCGGCGTATAAACAAGGTAGTGGGCCAGCAATACGCTTCACTCATTATTACCCAGGATGATATCCCAAGCACTCACTTCCACAGCCTGAGAACTTGATTTTATGGCGCTCCGGGCAATCGAGCCGGGGACCTCTAGGTTAGCAGCCAGGCGCCACAACCACTGGTCTACTAAGATACATACATACATAAACCAATTAAATCAAAGAACGCAGTGTGGAGGGGAGCTTCAAATGCAGAAGAAACAATAATCTGATTGGCTAGGAATGAGTGTATGAACGGTCTGGCAGTCAGTAGACGTGGTGAATCTCTAGATCAACAGAATTTCTCTTTACGAAATATAGTTGAACGAAAAAAGCTAAAAAACCGCGTATTGTTAATATTAGAATGGTCAAACAAAATATGTATACTCTTCCCTAAAAATAAGAAGTGAAAACTGTTACACGGTGACATGGCTTATCATTGTTGATTCTACGGATTCCATTAACCCCTGTTCAGTTTCCAGGTGCTCGTGTTTCAATTTGATAATAATATTTGTAGTAAAAATAATTATATTAGTATATAGAGGTTCTCTTTGTCTTCAAGAATATTTCGTTGTGAGATCTACATTAGTTAGTATTAGTAGTGACGTTTCGGTCAACGGAGATGACCGCACAAATCGCACGGATATCACTTGACACGATGAAATGTTACCGGACAAAGAGAACAAAGGACTGCATGGTCACACAGGCTGGAAAAATTTCAGTACGCAAAAAAAGTATTAGAAAGGATGTTAAAATAAAAAACATATTTCCATAGTAAGATCCTTGTTCCCCCTTATTCAGAACTTCTTTCATTTCTCTTTCACCGTATATCCTCTCTCTTTCTCTCTTCCACCCCTCTTTTCCAGCTATTCTGTCACTTTACCACGATTTCCTCTGTTTCACTAACTTTTTTGTTTCGAAACAAAGGAACTCGCGTGTCTCTCACCTCCATGATCGTCCTTCTTTTGTCTGTCGGCGTATTCATTCTTCATAATTTTCGTATTCTCACTTCCTTCGTTAGTCACTGTCTGTCTGTCCATACTTTCGTAACACCTCTCTGCTTTTACTGACTACTAGTTTGTCACAACTTCTATCTTTTACTCATTATATTATTTATTCCTCAGTCCGGCTATATGTCTTTGTGTACAATGCCTTTGTCACAGTATTCTGTATTCCACACTCTGCCTGTGTATTTTATTACAAAATCTGAATTTCTATTCATAAGATGTCATCTTTTTTATCTTACTAGTTACTAGTTGTGTCAATTTGCTTCGCTCTTACTTTCACAAGCTCTGTTTTAGTTATTTGGTGTCCACATTATCTCTCCTTTTCATATGATACAATAATCATTGTGTTTACGTCCATGTTATGCAATTTGTTACATCGTCAGTTTTTTAGTAGTCAAATGGTCCACATAGACATGGTCTAAATAGACCACTAAATTAGTCTGAATTGGCGCAGTTCACTAGGTCCCTCAAGTAAGTACCGTACACATTGAAGTCCGTACCCTGACCTACTCGTTGTCCAAATCAGTCCACATCAGTTTCACTTTAGTAACTACATTTCAGTCCCCAGAGTAGCCTACGTTGTTACTGGAACACATCGTTATCATTATTATAGTCATCGTGACACTCCTCCCCTTCCTTCTCAGATTTTTTACTAATTGTATCAGTTCAGCTAGCTCGGACTAGCATTCTTTCCGCGCGACCTATCCATCTTAGTCGACCAATATTAATAAACTTCACTGTATTTGATCTGCGTATGGCTGATATAATTCAGAGTTGATTGTACTCATAAATTCGTTCATAAATTGCTGGAATATCTTACATTCAAACCATATACATATTTCTCGTTAGATTTGATCATTGTTCCAGTTTATTTATAGGAAATGGACTACTCAACGTTTTGTACATCTATTTCACTTTTCAGAGGGAGATTTCAAGTGTCTGATAAGCTTGACTCGCAGCAACAATAATTATGTGCACGGTACGAAACAAGATTCATTTGATCTTCGTGATACTTCGTGGTACAAGATTCATCGTGATACTAATATCATCATGGCGTTATATTATGCGGTGAAGCTCAAACATAGGACGGTCTAAGAACTTCTATGCGTTCTCCTTTATTTTACTAGATACAATACCGATGGCCGCGGGTCCAGCACAGGACCCAGAACGTGTTTGCGATTTGTCACTAGCGCCTGACAGCATTACGTTTTCCTTCATCACAATTTCTTCCGATCAATCAGATCAAATAAGTTTAACTTACAATATCGTTGTTATACAAAAGTTTTCATAAGAATAAACTCGGCAAACTGAAGTGGCTTAACAGCCAGCGTCATCCGTTGACTCGTTACAAGCAGTAAGAACCCTGGCGCGCTTCACTTCGCCAGGCCTGTTGCGTCGCCACTTATAGCCCCATGTGTTTTTTATCTTGCCACAGTTGATATAAAGCTTCACGTCGGCCGCGGTACAATATTAATTGCATTTGTCGCCATAATTTTTCGTCTTTTGAAACTTTTGTGTATTGTATGTAAATTAAGTGGTCATCATCGTCCTACTCGTGTGGGTTTGTGTGGTCTCCGTAAATTCTCGCTCTTTGTCTCGGATCTGTCCCTGTCAAACGCGCTCTATACTTGCTTTCACACTCGTTCAGTTTCGGAACTGCGTCTGCGTGAAAACCACAGACGTTGTGATTTGCCATACTTGCAACTCCCCGATTCATCTGTAACCCTGCTCCTCCTTCATTTTTTATTGTTGTTGTTGTTTCACTCTTTAATGACAGGACGTACACACTGCTGGCAGGACATAACGTCCTCGTTTGAGGACGATATTTGGCGTAATTTAAGAGGCCTTTAATGCCGGCTAGCAGGAGCGTTGCCCAAGTACTTCCATTAGAATCAGCGAAAAGAGCTGAATTAGCGCACATAAGTTTGAAGTTGGTACGACTATCCGATGACGCCCCTGACACTGATACAATGCATGTAGTCGTGCGTGTGTATGGCAGTGAGTATGATACGACTAAGCGGTTTTTTATTGTTTTGTATAAACAAACTGTTTTAAAAGTCGTGGTGCAAGACTTTCCGCCATTTCTAACACTGAAAATATTACGCTCTAAGTCGTCAAGTACTCCCAGAAAAATGAGTCCTGCGGGAAGGACAGTTTCTAAATTTGGCATAAGAGAAATACCCCTGCTGGAAGGGAGCAAGGCTCTGTTCCGGAAAATTCTGCTACTTCCGGTAGGCTCTAGCATTAAGAT